>JAVQJD010004677.1:0-152727 GCA_036023655.1 Nannoperca australis
TATTTCTTTAAAGTTAAGACTAGTTTAAAGTCATCTTCATTGAAAAGTACAGTGCTTTTCCTTCAAAAATAAGGACATTTCAATGTGACCCCAAACTTTTGAACGGTAGTGTATGTTGAGCCCAACACAGCGTTAGCTCAGTTATTTAATGCACATGAGTTTAGTTGCAGCTCCGCTCAAATGTAGGGAAATACACCTTTACAGCACTTCAAATAAGAATGATTGGCCTCACCAAACTGCATGTTCTAATTTGCTAATTTAAAAAATTGAACCACAGTCACATAGGTGGTCCTAAAAAGACAATGTAATCGTTAAGATATGCTTTATGTAACTGACAGTTTGTTTAAATAAATAAAAAACAGCATTTGGCTTCTGAGAATGAAATGAAACCACATGTCTGGGAATGTATATGTAGCAGTTTGTGAAATTCTCTTAAAAACTAAAATATCTCTTTAAGTGAGGGTGTGTTTTGTATTGTGTACGCCTACGTTTGGTCCCCTACCCTGAAGTGGTGAGCAGACAGACAGACACAGAAAACTGAGTGGTAGTGGCTGATCATTGCATTATTCATGCTCATGCAATGGCCCCGAGCTCAGTCCGTATGGGAAGCTAGACCATGCAGCACTGTAATAAGTTAGCCATAATAAAGAATGTGTTCCATATAACAAATGGCAGTCTGAGAAATTCTCTCTACCTGTCTGTTCCTGTGCATTCAGACACAGGAAATCATATACACACTCCTCTTTCACTGTCAGCCACTACACTCTTGCTTTCTTACATCACCACATCCCACTCATGTCTCTTCCCCTCTTTTTTTACCCCTCCTTCACTCCACTGAGCTATTGAAGCACTTTCCCTTTTGATCCCTCCTCCTCTTCTTCCAGCCCTGAAAGGTTGATCTGTGGCTGAGCTTGTAGCGTCTTTTATCGGCGTCTCGCAGCAGCCCGGGGACAAAGGGCAGCTGAAATGCCACAATGTCTCTATATTCTCCCTGTGCGCAGACGCAAACGCATGAAAAGAGACGTTCAATCATCTGCGCTGAAAAGCTGAAATACAGTAGAGGATGGATGGAGGCAGACAAGGAGGATGAGGACAACGGAGAGGAGGAGGAGGATGGGGGTTAGTTCTGTAATTGATTATGCTAAATCCCAAGCTAAACCAGGGGCTAGACAGCAGATAACCAGGGGAGAGACAGAAACCTCTAAGTGTTTTACTGAGTCTTTATTTGTCCTTGATTTTTTTTTTTTTTAATTCTCTTTTTCCCCCCACCAACAACAAGCATCTATTAAAATTGTAAGCATCTTTCAGAACGTAATTTTACTCATTACTGTGTACTTTCGATGCAATCCTGTCTCAGCTTAAAGGGCAAAGGTCAGTTAGCTGCCACCCCTTAAATCCACTGTATGTGTGTGTTTTAGTTTTGTAGGTGTGTGCATGTGTGACAGTGTGTGTTAATCTTGTATCTGTATCGACAAATCTGTCTCTGCTGTCTGTCTGATCCCTGACTCCCCGCACATCTAATCTCACCATCCTTCTGCCCACCAAATACTCTGCTACTGTTTGTATGTGTTTGTATTTTCTGGATTAATATGTCAAACTCTCGTTCAAAGCCATCAGTTCCATGTACTAAATAAGTGTATTTCCAGGCAGTCACGAGGGATTTTTGTTAATCTGCCTCTCCCAGCTTCGCTGTCCCCTTAAAAGGGTTAAACTAGGATCCTATAAAAACACAAATCAATGCACCAATGAGCCTCTGAGGACATTTCACCATTACTGTACCTCACCATCACCAACGACCTCTATCTCTTTGGGAAATTATTCCTAACAATGTTTCACGCCATGATGAAGGACCCTTTTAAAAATCAATAAACTAATGCTGTCTTGACTCAAGGGAAATCCTGAAGGCATTACTAGTATTTTGGAAATGTTAAAACCCTACAAATCTTTCTGTACTTGTTTAAAAATAACTGAGTCAACAGCTATGCTAGCAGACTTGGAGCTAAATACTAACACAGTGATGTAGAGGTGAAATGTTGACCATCAGTTTAGTGTGTTAGCATGCAACAATTGCTAAATAGCACTAAACACAAAGTACATTACATTTAGGCATTTAGCAGATGCTTTTATCCAAAGCGACTTCGAAATAGTACCAAAAAGTACAGCTGAGGCTCATGAGAATGACAGTATTTCATCAGGTATTTGGTCATAAACCAAAGTATTGGACTTATTCAAATCTTGAGTCCTGATGATGAGACTACCAAAGTCATCAGGATATGTTGTTTGGGAACCATGAATATGTGTACAAATGATGTGCCAATCCATTTAAGAAAGTGCTGAAATACTTGCTGCTCATGGCACCAGATAAAAAGTCAGACCATCATCAAAGTCATAAGGATTGATCTTCTGGGTACAATGCATATCTGTACCAAGTTTCATGGCAATCCATTGAACAATTCAGATATTTCATTGAAAACCAAAAAAACTGGCAGAAGGAAAAGTCAGGGGGTCACCAAGTCAAGTCAGCAGGCTTCATTCTCTGGGAACCAGGAATGTCTGCACAATATTTTATGACAATCCATCCCATAGCTTTACAGTTTTATTCAGACAATGCCAATAGACAAAATAGCTCTTCTTGTTTCCAGACAAGCCACATTTTCCATTTTCTTGACTCAAAACAAAACACAGATAACTGTAAATGTAAAGTCTTTTACCACCCTTCTATCAATCATCTGTTTTTCCAGCCAAATTAATTTACAAGTCCCTTTTTATTTATAAAGGAAGACATCGCCTTGCTTATTTCTAAATGAAAGGGGGGAGGGGGTATTTTGAATAAATGTGGGACACAAAATCAATGGAGCTTTGATCAGACTGCGGCTCTAGCTCAGCGAATGTTAATGTCACACGACTAGCCCGCTCGCTGCTATGGAAACTAAAGAGCGTTCGAAGGTCGCCTCACTTCAAGGAACCACTAATACATGCATGCAGTGGGCTGTGGTAGGCCCACCTGGAGATGAAAGGAGGTGAACAGGGGAGGAGATAGATGGGGGAGTGTGGGAGGAATGATGGGGCAGATGGATGCAGTACGCTCACTCTCACAATACCCCGAGAGGCTCACGGCTTTCCAGACTGTGTTTTTGTGGATTCAGTGTCTAAGAGACAATCCCATCTTTAGCCTGACTGCACCCACACCTCTGCTCATCCTCCGTCTGGAGTAAACGAAGATTTGAATATTCTCAACTCAGCATGCTGGGATTTTGTTTCTTAATCCCGCTACCCATGGCGAAGAAGCTACAGACCCCGGATCAGCCTGTGGACCACAAGAGGAGGATTGTTGGTGAAATCACAGCAAATGAATCTAGTCTTCTAGTTTTATTACAAAGAAAATCAAGATATCACACATTCAGGGGGAACAAACAAATATATTTCACTAAAAACATATATAAATCAATACACAGGTATGGCAGCATTAAGGGAAACATTTCAGTTATAGTGTCTTGCCTCTAACACACCTAACATAATGTGTGTGTTTTGTTTAACAGGCCCTTTTGACCCTTTCTATCTCCATCACCATGAATATTGAATAGGGAGAGAAGCACTCTGCCCATTCAATATATTCAAGACATTTACAGTGGCATGGGCACTTTATGAAGATGTATTGGTTGCTGTCTGTGCTTGTGTGTGTGTGTGTGTGTGCGTACGAGTGTGTGTATGCTGTTATGAGGCTCAAAGGTGCTGTACCTTTGCTGTTATGCATATATCCGAGCACTGTATCAATCTATCTGCATTGTGTGCATGTATAAATGTGATGTGAAATGAAAATGGATCTGACCCTGAGGTCTATTGTCCCAGCGTTGCCTTTACACGCGCTTGACTAAAGTGGTTCACTAAATCACAAGCACAGACTCTGTAATGCACCCAGACAGAGAATTTTGCAATGTTTCTATCAGGTGAGCAGGCTTCCCAAATAACTGGAAAAATTTAGTATTTCAATTTGATTGGAACTGAGAAGGTAATTACTGTTTTGTAATGATAGGTCATATTTTATAATAGTACGCTACACAATCCCAATGGAGCTTTCTACATTAGAATAAACTGTGACCAAAATCGCTCCCTTGTTTACTCAATCACTATTCCCTATATAATAAACTTTCATTATTGAATTTTTTGGGATATGATCAAATATTTTTTTTAACGTAAAACCATACCAGCATAGAACACTTTTTATGTGAAAAAACTGACTATACTGTGGCGAATGTTTTCACCATGAACATACCAGCCATGTGTAAAATACAGTATTTCTTGTGATAGAAACTAACAAACTTTCTTCTTTCCATGCAGTTTTTTTTTTTTAAATATACATCACAAATTGAAACCTACATAAAGACAAAGAGACTGAACCTGTTGCTGTCGGATTCTCTCTGTCTGCATATTCTCTCACCACACCCATAAGACCCATACTTTTCTGTCACTGTCTTTAATTATTAATTAATTTGTCTTTCTGTCTGTCTCAGGACGCCTCCCCACATCCTCCTGACTCAGCTCCAGCAGACAAGGATGGGCGAGGACGATGGGATCCAGTGGTCCGCACAGGGATTTCATTATGGCTTCCTTCCAGAGAAATGAAACAGCAGCAAACAAAGACTTCCACAAGGACACGCTATATTTTCTACAGGTTACAATATCACAGATGCTGACGTGCCCGGATGGGGGTAGATACTGTACAGCAAAATACCTTTTCAGAGTAGAATGTGTGTGTGTGTGTTAGCCATTATGTTGGTCGTGTGTGACCCCAGCCCCAGCTCCATCAGTAATGTATGTCTGTCTGCAACCTCCCCCACTTACACACACACACTCACGCTGAAATGAGGTCAGATAGTGTCATGAACGTCTCTGCTGTGTGTCCTCTAGCACTTCATGCTGTACTCTATGAGTGTGTGTCCATGTATGTGTGTCTTGCACCCAATTCTGACTGAGTTTGGTCACGGGCATCAGTGTGCACGCGCCTGTGTGTGTTGGTGAGGTTACTGTCAGGTCACCGCAGCGTGTTGTCTGATTGGCTGATTGGAGGAGTTGTTTACACTGTATCTCTGTGCCCAGTGAAGAGGAACAGACCCCCTGCAGACTGTAGCCTCCACACCAGACAGTCATCACACACAAACACACGCACCATTATTCCCCATGCTTTGGCAGGCCTTGTTACTATGCAGACACACTCCTGCTTTCCCACTTTGGCAGGCTCACTTCCCGGACAGAAGTATGGTGTTTTTAACAAGTTGACAGATGTAGGGCAGGGTGGGGGACAACTGACAAAACAAGCTGAAATATTACTCCAATACTTTTACGTAGGTTTTGCTCCATGCTCATACATTTTAAAATTGCGAGTGACCTGGATTTTCCCATAAATTCTCTCTTTTTCACTACTTTTTGTTTCAATGCAAATTCAGATCCACAGAACAAACATGTTTTAATATTAAGTGATTCACATGTGCTCGAAAAATTGTACAAACACGCCACAGACCTTGCCATCAGTATTTGCATGTGTAAGAAAAATCCAGGGAGACCTTGACAAAATGTAAATGTAGTAGCGAGCAAACATGAGCACAAGGCCGTCTGACAAAAACACTCAGCCATCGAGCGAAGCATGAAAAAGAAAGTGTGTGAATGTGTGAATAATCATGTTTCGTGACCAAAGTAGAATAATCAGAATACAGTATCTGGGCAGAAAGGCGTGTGTGAACAGTGGGCCGCAGTGTGTGTATGTGTGCACGCATGCATGTAAATAAGACTTAGATTGCACTTGTGCATACAAGAGGGCGCTGCTTTGCACGTTGTGCCAGACTATGATGCTAATTGTATGATCGTGCGCACATAACATTTTTCCTGTGCGTCACAGGATGCGTGCAACAGTCTCGGCAAAGCATGAGAAAAGCTTTATGTTCTCAGTATGTGGTAATGATGTGGATTCAAAGTGTGTGCACATCAGTTTGTGTCATGCATGAGGGTGAGTATTACCTTCCCTCTGTGACTAGGATCTTGTGATGATTACTGCTTTGTGGATGTGATGTGTATAGTCGTGCAAGTTTGAGGAAAATACCTCTTAAGTGTTTAAAGGCACATGAGAGAAGATGTTAACAGGGTGTGTGCCCTGGCAGCAGTGTGATAGTTAGCTGGTCAGCTTTTTAAAGTTTTATTTTTAAAAAGTGTATTTTCAATCAATTTAAGTTTGAAATTCAGAAATGAACCAGGCTTTACTTTCTACTAAATTAAATATGACTTCATTTCTGTCCACGTGTATTAGTTCAGTGCAAACTGTAGACAATAGAATATGCAGGGTTTCAAATGATTGAAAATTGCCTTGATTTGCTCGCTGTAAATTATTCAATGAAGATCCCATTTTCACCCTAGCGTCATGCAAGCTGCTCCCAGATATACAGGAAAACAATTTCCACCCATTTATACATGGAAAACTGAGATTTATTCAAGATTCAAAAACGTGCAGTGAAATTAAAAATGACAATGCCCACAACGATAACACAGAACAAATGTAAAATGTATGTTTTAATATATATATAAAAATCAGAAATTTAGAAAAGAAATATGTTGTGTCTATGTGTACTTGTGTGTACATGAGATGATGAGTATGTGAAACTTAAGCGGAGGCCCTGGTTTGATCAGTGTTCACAAGCCTGATGGCCTGAGGAAAGAAACTCTGTCTCAGTCTTTCTGTTTTGGCTGCATGACTGCGGAGGCACTTGCCTGACCGCCTCAGCTGGAACAGTCTGTTGGTGGGGTGGTAAGGATCCTTCATGACCCCACAGGCTCTGATTCTGAACTTCTCGGTGTATAAGTCCTGCAGGGAGGGTATAGTAGTTCCAGTAGTGCGCAGATCCTATCTGCAGAGCCCTTCAATCCTAAGGGGAGCTGTTTCTAAACCAGGCAGTGATGTTTCCTGTCAGGATGCCCTCTACAGCTCCAGAGTAAAAGTACTGAAGAAGAGAGACTGAATTTCCTCAGCTGCCTGAGGTGGTAAAGGCACTGTTTTTGTGCTGTCCATGTCAGATCCTCAGTGATGTGGAGTCCCAGGTATTTGAAGCTGCTCACCCTCTCCACAGTGGTCCCAGTAATCCTCAGTGGCGTGTACGATCTCTGATGTTGTGCTCTCCTATAATCCACAATAAGCTCATTTGTTGTGGCGACATTCATGAGTAGGCTGTTATCCTGGTACCTGAATAACCTGGAGGTAGTCCCTAATCAGTCTTTTGAAGCATTTCATGACCACTGAGGTGAGGGCCGCTGGAAGACAAGACTAAAAGGCACTCACACTGAGTAAATATGAATTTACAAAGCCAATAGTTGCAGTGAAATATGAGCTGAAAATGAACATGGAAGACATTTCATAAATGTTGGCCAGGTCAGCTTTCCATGCATCCTGTTCTCACTTCCATATCCATCTCGCAGCTTTGACAGCAGCTCTGTCAGCATGCTTCCATTTTCATCTCGGAAGACTTGGAGAGCGGTCTCCGTGGTAACGCCACTTAAACTCTGCTGTTGCCACCTGGTTTCGGTCCACTGGGTCACAGTCCAGTTGTCTGCCCTGTAATATGACAGACAGAGGCACCGTACCAAAGTGACTGAGTTAAGGTTCCATGGCAGGGAGAGGATTTGTATTGTCTCAGGGAAATAGATAGATTTTGATTTATGATAACAAAATCTATAGTTTTTCTTGTTTTTCACTTGTTTAGGCATGACTTTGAATTTTTCCACATTACGTCTGTATTACTTATACTCTGCTTCTAACCCTCTCTACCAGTAACTCCCTTGCTCAGACTTGCACACGGGGAAGCAGAGACATACATACGCTGAACAGTTAAACAATTAAGCTTTGAGGTGCTTTTTCCAGTTCAAACAGGATATCCTTATTTGATCTTGCTGAGTCAGGCATTGACGCAAGAGACCATCCAGTCCAGACATTTTAGTGTTTCTAGTGACCCTTACCTCCGGGCAATGTTCTCTAATTGAAAATGTAATACAACAACCTCAATTGTCCAGCTGCTTAACCTTGTTGATCCGGCTTGCCATTTGGCACTTGTTCATTGCCACATTAATTAAGCTACTTTCCTGAAACCACGGGAAAAGGGCCGGAAGTTTTACTGACCACAGGTTTTGTCAGGTTTACAGCTCTCAGGCATCGATGTCAACAAGTGATTTGCCAGTTACCTCTAAAACCCATTACTTCTGCTAACATGCAGTTAGGATTACACAGTGTCCTTGTTTTGGAAGGTAAATTATAAATGGATAAATATCTTTTTCATTAATCTTTTACCAAACATGTCATGATCTTGTCATGTAAGAGTCATGCTGGGATAAACCTTTAAGGTAACCTGCTAACAAATAAAGCAAATCAGCTCATTGCAAGATGGCTTCATACTATCATCTTGACTTAACTCACTTTTCTGTTTTTGCTGGGCTAGTGAGTGACCTATTGGGAAGAAATAGAAAAGAAAAAAAGCATTTCATGACAAAGATTAAGGTGAAGCCCAGAGTCAGGATGAGGCCATGGGTGGTCCTGAGCACGAATGTTTGTGGCCCCAAAATAACCATAACCCCATACATCCATCACTGTCACAACATTGCTAAAATACTTTTATTATTGTCCCAGATGACAGGGCCATTATCTTTATGGGGCACTTTAATGATGTGACGCACAAGTGTGAGGATGTGAGGTGACGCACAAGCGTTAGTGCCGCAATATTTACTGATTTACTGACCACAAAACATGGTGTAAAATCTCAAACTGTAACCATGGTCTCTTCTTAAACAACATTGTCTCTGTGAACGTGACTGTGTCCGTGGTACCGTAAGAAAGAGGATGAGGGAAGAAATAGAGGAGGGTGAGAAGGAGAACAGACGAGGGGAAGTGCACAGGGACTGAAGTCACCACAGGGAGAGGGGGATAGAGGAAGGAGATAATAAGTGAGGAAGCAGGGGGAAAGTACGAGCCAGTGAGTGACAAGCAAAATGAGGACGAGAAGGGGCTAACAATCAGACTGAAAACAGCAGATGGGCAGCTGGTAGAAGTGAGCAAGAGTCACTGAACAGATTAATGGAAAGAAGGTCATGCCTACTGTATACGGACATCAAATTCAAATGGGAAGTAGTCAAATTCAGACAGAGGAAAATTTGGTGTGGCAAGACAGGCAAGGGAGATGAGGAGAAGAGTTTCAAGCAGAGGGAAGGTGAGGGGGATAGCATCCCAAATCCTGAGGATTAGTTCCACACATTCTTGGCATCCGTAGTCACGGCGGCACCCGAGGCTGGTGCGAGGATGGCATTTGCATTCACTGATTAGGTCTCACTCCTCCTGTTGTGTTTCAGAACCTCTTGGGTCTGTTTTGCTTCTTGCATGCCCCCCTCTCCTAGTCTCATTCTCTAAAGTAAAGGGGGATTAGCTTAAAAAGGCCTGCGAGAAAGAACCTTCATGACAGAATTTAAGTTTTACAAGTCAAATGTCTGATGAAAAAAGGTACGTTGAGAAATCTACCTCTCCTACAGTTGCACAGGCAGATTTAAAAGCTGACCTACAGATCAATACCAGTAGATTTTTTAATAAGTGAATATGTGGTGTGGGTTTTGAAAATGAAAGCAACAAAGAAAAGTTACATTACTTTGTTTTGTACTTGCGAGGTCATTCCAACAAGAAGCCTGTAATATTTTTAAAGGCATTTAAAACGTGTTTCTATTAACCAAACATGTCTTATGCTGAAAAACAAACCCGGCCTTGGACATTTTCACTTATCGTGGTGTCATTAAATAGTACTGGATAGCTTAACTTGATAAACATAAATGTAGTAAAAATAAATCGGGGGAAGTCAAGGCCATTTTGCATTTAACTTTTAAATGTAAGTGTTATATTTCTCTGATGTAAATATTCTTTATTTTATAGTTTTTGGTGACCCTAAGGCAAGACCTACTGAATCTTTTGGTAATTTGTTTTTAAGGTTTTACCTCTAATCCCCCCCCCCCAGCTAAATCTTTCTGGTACAAACAACTCAGTGCACCAGCAACGTGCCAAGTTTGAGAGGCGGTTGAGCAAGACAGCAGCTGATTACAGCACCAGATTGTATTTGGTTTGTTAAACAATAGGCCTGTACCACACGGGCTTACTATTTATTTCTCATTGGAACTTCAAGGCAGGAGACACAATGTTATTACAGACGCATTTGTTATTAAGACGGCTTTATGAAACCACCTAAACATTCATTGTTACCCCAGGAATGCCTCAACAAAAGGACTTGTTCAAATAAACATGGCACTGTTTTGTTTAAAAGGGCCAAACTAAATTCAGAGAAATCAAGACAGGGTGAAAAATGGAGGAAGAGCACAGAGGTCAGTCTGCGTCTTCCTTATCTGTAGTTTGAAACTACACTGCAAGTGTTGTCTGTTGACCTTTGGTGTATTGATGTTTGAACGGGGTGACCAACCTTTATCATCGCTGCAGTTGCATGGCATTTGAGAATTCACACTAGCACCAAAACCAAAATCTCTTTTTGTGCATACAGTACAGATACTGTACTGATGTACATGCATTTTCTAAATAAAATATTTTTACAGATACCCTTGAGATACACTAGTATCTAGTATAGTAGTAATAGCTTATCTGAGTCTATAGAATTACGTTATCTATAAGTAAGGTGCTGACGATGGTTCATTGATTGACGCCTACATCAATATTTCCTTTTTTTTTGCCAAACCAGCAGCAGGATTCAGTGGATGTAAAAACTCATGATATTCCCATCAGCCTCATCTGTACAACAGTAATTAGCAAATGTCCCAACACACTATAAGATGGTTAACATGGTAAACGTTATACCTGCAAAACATGTTAGCATGGAGGATGTTCGCATGCTGACATTAACATTTAGTTAAAAGCACTGTTGTGCCCAAGTACCCCTTTTCACAGCCTGTTTTCTAAGTGATGGATCGATTTAAAATAGGGATGGATTTGTAGATTTACATGCAGCATATACATTTCAGCAAAGCTATACATTTTTTTTTATCCAATGGTGTATAAGCTAGAGGCATCCTATTTAACAAAAATTATGTTTAAAAAAAAAAGAAAAAATATCAATTTGATACTGTATTATTTGATTTAACTTGTGCATAAACAATCATTGCCAGAGCACATGTACATGTATCCTGAGCGAGACATGAAAACACAACCCCAGTGGGGGTCCAGTAAACCTATTAGACTGCAGAGCAGTCATGTGGCTGCAAACTGGGGCGGGTCAGTGCCTCTCAAATGTGGTGGTCCTGCACAGATTACCATGGCAACCGCCTGACAGTGGTTACATAACAGCAGATCAAACCCATTCTATCCCACTGAGGGTTTTAACAATGTTGTCAAAAAGGGGCGTCATACTGTTTTTACTGTGGAATTGTTCACAGGATGTATGCTAGGTTTGACTTTGCCTCCCTGCTTTTCCTCCTTTACTGCTGCATTATTAATCCAAATGCTGCTTTTTCCTTTGGTGAATCTTCCTTCATATCATATATTTTATTTTTCAGGGCATTTTATATAGATCCTCTTCTTTATGAGGAGGTTATACAACTCCGGTGGGACAGTGTGTGTGTGTGTGTGTGTGTGTGTGTGTGTGTGTTTAAAAATCCATGAAGTTGTCTCCACTCATTACACACTCCTTACCATGAGATGTCTGCATGCTTTGCTGCTAGGTTCATAAAACATAGAACACACACTCAGAGTTAGTCCATTAATATGTTCAGGATGCATGGGAATATGCTGTTTGAAATCCTAGCTGACTGAAATGTATATAAAGCGAATTAAGTCTGCATGTTTGCTCTTTATGTCTCTCACATTTGCATTTTCTTTATATCTTAGACATCAGTCTTACCATGTCATTGTTCTCTATTTTACATTCTCTCTCCTCTAAGGTCCCTTTAAGCTAGCTCAGTTCTCCAGTTTTGCAGTCTGTTTAGCACATTGAAATGTGTTTATGAAATGCTTTTCTCCTTCCAACATTTCCATACTCCCCCACTATGAAATATTTACTGTCAGAATCCAAGAGATTTGTCAAGAGAGATCTGAAAAACTCCCGCAATGGCAGACCCGGAATATGTTTTGACACAAAGTTGGACTGAAAGCCACTCAATCTGTCATCGTCTGCTGTAGGGATGTAATCAGACTGGCTACCTGAGAGCATGCTGCGTCGTAATGACCTCTAATCGCTAAGTATATTTTAATGAAAACAGTCACTGGGATTATTATCACCTTTTGTCTTAGTAAAAAGTTCAAATGTGTGCATGTGTCTGTGTATGTGTGTTTCTGTCAGGCCTCCCCCTTTCGCACCAAACACGACAGAATCTTTTTGTAGATTCCAGATGTCATGGCAACAGCATGACAGTAGCCTCAAGCCCACGCAGTAATCGTCACAGATGAGGTAAATATGCTATACTGCACTAAGAGATGTCAACACACGTCACGCTGTCTCTTCTCACTATGAAACAACCTAATTCTCCTGGTGGTAACGAGTCGTTGACATGCAGTTGCTTTCAAAAAGGATGCACTGTGTGATTTCGTTTCAAGTTGAGACAGGGTGGTGACAGGAAATGGAGCAAAAGCTGCATTTTGTTTTTGTGGTGCGGCATTAAACCTGCGCACAGGCAGATGACACCGGTTGCCCAGAGAGAGCAGAGACAGAAATGGAGAGCAAGAGGGTGACACAAAAAGTCTCAGAGATTCATCCATGGATTATTTAAAGTGTAAAACCCTTGCTGAATCAACAGCAATCGTGAGTTCCTTACCAGAAGTGCTCACTTTCCTACAAGTGTACCAGCTTATAATGACATTTTTTAAACTTAGACTGAAATGTGTGAATACTTCATTGATAATGTATTTTTAAAAATTTGCTGTTGCACAAACAGTTAACGTCGAAGCCTTGGACACAGACAGACCAATAAGACAGACAGCTGGTGAGATTTGTGAGGCGTCCTCAAGCGTCTGGGAGGCCGTGTCTCTGGATGAATTCACTGAAAACTGCTGGGTCCCTGTAGACCACCACATCCACATCCACATGTTAATTAACCCACAACTGCAAAGGTCAAAATATGAAAATCAAATGTCCCTTGTCAGCATACTAAAAACTTTGCCTGGATGCAATCCAGTTTTAAAGCTGTTGTTTGGCACACACACACACACACACGCACTCACAGCTGGTGGTAAACAGTGCATGTGGAACATGGTCGGGTAGGTAGGGTTGGTTATATAGTCTGTGATTCTGGTGCAGAACCAGGAGAGCTTGTTTGTGCCTGTGGGTGTATGCATATGTATATCAGATTAGTTCATTGGGTCAGTTGTGGAGTTCGGTTATTTATAAATATTTAACAGAAATATGGCTTTTGGCTTCAATTAATTTGACTGAAAAACATTTGTTTAAACTGATTTTCACCCAGATTTTATGTTCCCTAAACACCCCAAACGCATCCAAAAGTAGATGTGTTGCTGCAAGAAGACAACCATCGCAGAGGTTTAAGGTTCAAAATATTCCAGTTATTAAAGAAATACCTTACAAACAATGACACAAATGGTTAAACTACACAATTCTTTGCATCTCAAACACTGATGTTGCAAATTACAATTTTAAATCAGATTTTTTCACTTTCTTATTCTAAATAAACACCAATTATCATCATCATCATCATCATCATCATAGTTTAGAATGAAATCAATTCAAATTAATCAATCTATAATTTTTAGAAAATAAGCCTCAGTATATTAGAAAGGTATGAAACAAAGATAATTTGAGTTCTCACCCACTGCAACTCCAGTGAGAGTTGCCTAAAGGACCTTCATAACATTCACATTTATCATTTTGAAGATAATTCTCAGTACTGTTTTTTCTTGATGTTCTTTGGATTAGTGTTTTGTTCTTCTTCCCCACTCAGTATATTCTGGGAATACGTTTAATGCTTTTTAGGAGGCATAAAACCACAGTAAATGTAATTCTGGCTTGTAGCTCCATCAATATTCAGCTGTGTGGGAAGTAGGCAGCAATGTCCGAGATGAACGCGGTTATGAAATCGTGGCTGAGTGGGTTATGCAAACACACACACACACACACACACTCACGAATGGGACACAGTGTATCGAAGGCTTAATGAACAGATCTGATGCAAGTCTGTCCCCACAGTGATCGCACAGTCAGGCTCATTAATTCTGAACAAAACTGGAACAATGATATGACTTCAATTATGTTACAGATGCTCTCTCTATCGCCCTTTTGTGGAAATACATGTCTCTGTTTTTCTTGCTCTCTCAGAGACACTTTGAAAGAAACCATTTGCATGTTGTTTTGCTGGTGAACTCTGACGGAAGAGGCCAAGATGGACAGCTGGCCTGGCTGCACAGACTCAGATACCTCATCTCACTATAGGAAAATAATAGTATTACTCCAAAAGTAATACTGGAATTTCCAACAGTTACCTGAAGGCAACATAATCCATCAGGTCGGCACAATCAGTGTGTCATTGTCAACTCAGAATGTGAAAGACAGAGAAGCATAAAAAGCTAACAGGGGGGGGAAATCTACTCATGAGTGGTGATAAATACAAATATCACCGCACGAGCGCGCACACACACACACACAAACAAATAAAATGTTTGTATAAGTGTAGATGGACACTAGAGTAACACACATGTCCAGGAAAATACCCGTGACTGTAGATGACCAATGAACCCCTGTCCTTACTATATTTGATGCTGAGAAAGAGGCCACCTGTGTGCACATCTTTTTTTCACAGGTGTGTGTGTGTGTGTGTGTGTGTGTGTGTGTGTGTGTGTGTGTGTATACCACTCTCTCTGCAACTTTCAACCATTTCACGAATTATTCTTTGCACCAAAGGTTGGGTATTCCTTAAAAACAATAAAAATAGAAAAAGTGTTGTCTCTTCTGGAGCTGGTTGAATAGACAACTCTACGTGTGATTAAAGAGAGCCTTCAATAATGGAAGCCACGGCTCCATACATTATTATCTATTATCTAGAGTGCAGTGACATTTGCTGTTTATGCAGCAGGCAAACGCTAATGTTCCAACATTTAGTCAGCGAAGCCTGCCAGTGTTCATCTATAACTTCACCTATTTGTTTGATATTCATCACAAGTTAAGTGATTGCACGGATGTCAGCGCACACACATACACACATATGCAAATTGCCTATGTGTCCTATTCTGTCTATCAGCCCCCTTTTTTTTTGTTGTGCTCTATTTCTGTCTTGTTGTCACTCTGACACACACACACACACACACACAGGTTCCAGATATGAGGACAGGATGTTCTGGCTCTGCCTGTATTTAATACATGTTTTAGTGTAGTGCATCTGGGGCCGCACACACTTTGAAAGCAGTGCCCAGACAGAACAAGTCATGTTTTTCTTTTCTCCTTTTTTGAGGAAGTGCAAGTGTGCATGTGTGTGTTTTAATTGGGTTGGATGCACCTGTAGCAGCCAGTAGTACTAATCATAAGAGTTTACCAAAGGTTAGGCTACAGTGGCAAAGTTTACCAAAGGTGGGTAAAGTATAGACAATGACAGTGCTTGTAATTTGTGAGCGAGGGAGTAAATGGAACAAGAAGGAGCAACAACAGTGAGATCAGGATGCACATCTCTAACTAAACAGCAAGGTAGCAAACTCCTTCTACTGTGGCCTGCTGTTGTGTGGAAAACACCTCACACCACACCATGAAATCAGATCGCAGATGCAATTATTATTAACTTCATTATTAAGACAATGTGAGTTTGTTTGGTTGCACTGTAAACAGGTACATCAGTTGCTCTTCTGCTGTATTTCTGACAACATAGCTGCTTGAGGAGTGTCTGCTGCAGTATTAATCCGCACTTGCAGTTCCCACGGTAACCACGAGTGTCACCAAATCAACCAGGACTCAAATCTTAAGGATTTTAAGGCAATATTTTCTTTTCCAGTGTTACAGTAAGTGTTACTTCTTTACAGTTCTTTCTATACCATATTATTCTGAATAACTTTTCAGATGGTTTCCTGCAAACATTTCTCTTATTTACTTTTCAAACAAGACAATCTTTAATTAAAAAGTTATATGAGTTCCACCAATGTGCGTGCTTTACACTCCCACTCACACACACACACACCCTTGAGAAAACACTTTTTTCATGCAGATAGAAGTTGTGGACACACTGACATGCTATCTCCCCACACGCAGCAGTTAGTTGAGAATGGCAGGAGGCCTTGCTGATGCACTCTGCTCCTCCATATTCTGTGATCCATGTCAGTCCTATTCACACAACCACACACAGCACACACACACCTCCATGAAACACCCAGAGATTGTTTATTCCCCTATCTCTGCACTTTGCATATGCAAATAGCCCCTAAAGGAGTTTTTTGCTTGGTGAATTAGTCACTAAGCAACCAGAGATAACGGCTAAATTTCCACATACAATTTAAAAATCTCTCCCTCTATATGGGAGATATTCAGATAATTCCCTTTTTAAGAGGATTTCCACAAGTTGTCAACATATTTGTTCCATTTTTGTGTTTGCATCACATTTCCACATGGCAGGTTACTATTTAAAATAATCTCTTGTTAAGAACTAATCCTTGAGATTATTTTATTGCATTTCTGGTGGCATGACATGACTGAATATATAGTAATATATAGAATATAAGTTATTTTATAAATTAGCTTTCAGTAGATTCTTAGTACAGTACTGTTTGGAGCCTATGGAAGAAAGAAAGGAATATATGATGATTTGTGATGTCTCTGGTTTCTATTTTACAAGTGTGCTTTATGGTGTGTTTGCGTGTTCTGTGAGACCCATTATGGAACATCTGACAATATAAACTCCTTTATATAATGATGTTTTTGGGTGTGTGGGAGGCCACTGGGGAAAATAAAAAACAGACAGACTGAAATGCACAAGCAAACAACCAAAAATACACAGAAATATTGTCTTTGGTACAGTCATGCTTGCAATCTCACTGTCAATATTTGTTCAGCTGCCTGTTAAAGTTTAGAAGCAAAAATGTTGTTCCACATTGTCTTTAACCACTTTCTGCAGTTTTACAAAAAAGCAGAAGAAGAAAAGAAGATTTGAATACATTTTTTTACAAAGCGAGAATGCCATTGTGCTATCATTCGAATGCCCAACATAATGAAAATCAATACAATTCCTAAGATGTAAAATAAAATGTATGTACTTAACTGATATTTCAATCAGGAGAGAGACAGAAAGAAAGGTTTAAAGAGTTATTTAACTTATTTTGTATAGTGTGTATAATAGGAAAAGCTGACGAGATGTGTCTTTGTCAATTAGACCACAGTGTGATTTTGTTCATGCCGTGAGCTGTTCAGGAATATCCCCCATGTCCAGACACTGTTGGAGGTGAAAGATGGATGTGATGTGGAGCGGGACACCTGATGACATCAGTGGAAGAACCCACAGGACAGCTGATTCTGATGAAAGCTGGAGGTGAATGGGATGGAGGTGGGTCACAGCAGAGAAAGGGACAGTTTGACAGCAACAAGATGATTGGCTCACAGAGATCGTGGCAAAATCTGAATGGTTGAAGTGAAAAGTGAAATAAAACGCCCTCAGCCAGATGATTCAGCTGGAAGTGTGGAAAGGAAAAGTCTTCCTGGTTAAACTAACCCAGGCATCATGTTGGGGTTTTGCATTAATGATTATGTCCATTAATGTCCCAAACATCTATAGAACATAATAGTAAAACAGAAGCTTATTCATGTTAGACAGAAGGTCATATATAAAGCAAACATGTAATGTAAGATTTTCTTAGATGACCTATTTAGATGCTTGCATACCACTTTGTTATCTATATACACTGTGTACTCAGTCTGTTGACTCTCCTTGTACTGTGACACACTGTTCACGTTACACATGGATGTAAAAAAAGAAAAAAAGAATTAACAGGTTATTGCTTTTTAATTCCAGGAAGCGAGAGTGAGTTAGCTTTTTATTCTGGGTTCAACTAAAAGACCACTGTCCCATTGGATCACTTGTAATTTGATTAGTGAAATCAAAGCATGATGTTCTCACGTGACTTTGGATTGCGTTCCAAAAATGTAATTAATTCTAAACAAAACGAACTTCTGTACAGCAGTGAATCATTTACATTTTTTGTTTTAATTCATGCAAATATAAAATGCAATAACTTTGATACATTACTTCTGTAAGCAGTCGAACATCCCTGACCTATAGACACTTTCCCCCTTATAGCAAAACATACGCCTCCACAGCTTGAAGAAGGACTTTAAGTGAATAATATAGAACAGAAAATGGCTCTGAAGGCAATGTACATGTTCCCAACAGTGTTTGTTAACTCGGCTTCAAGAGTCCAATACAACACTTTAAATCTCTGCCCTCTTTGAAGAAGCATTCGTGTATGAGCCTTGATCACTGCCAATTTTACAAAATCACACCGACTCCTTGCACACCAGAGCTTTAACTCTGACAGTAATTGGCTGAGATTTGCTCTAAAACTTTCTAGTAAACAAGGGCTCCTGCTCTGAGCATTGAAAAGAGTGCATGCACACACACACACACACACACACACACGCAGCCACCCTCGGGAAAACATGCATTTAAGATTTATTTTCATTAGGATCAGCATTAGCTCCCATCAAAGTGACCACTCATCCTACTAGAGTTCATATGTATAAGAGGACACAGTTTGCCCTGCATGAAAATCTAATTTACATACATCCACATCTCCACACAAACTCCTCATTATTTTCAATGTGCTATTTCACCAACTAATTATAGAAAAATGCATTGCCCTTTAATGTCTATTGCCTTCAGAGGTTTGCAGGAGCTTGCATGCAGAATGAAGGGAAAAACACTGTTTCTGAGCACCCAGGGAATGTGTCTGGACCACTGAGCCTTTACCCAGGGATGTAAATCACTGTTTACGTCAGGATCATTTACACAAAACCACTCATCATCCACTTCTACAGAGGGCTGTGCTCAAAGATAATGGCAAGAAATGCAAGTATGAGGAACTATTAAGAAAATTGGAAAAGGAAAGGATGGTTTTATGTTTTGGAATATAAGTGTGTTATGAGTTATTGAGAGAATGACTTTTACATTTATGGCTGTTAAGCTAATTATTTTAGACTTATACTAGGGCCTGTTTGGGGTCCTGTTGTGTCTGAAAGCCTTAAATATTTTCTACTTGTCGTTGAATTTATATTTTTATATTTATTTAATTTATCTTAAAAAGATGGGGGTTTAGGCTGGGTTTCTGAGCTACATGTGGTGCACTTTTACCTAGCAATTTGCTGAGCAGCTACCTTTCACACCCTATTATTAAATCCATGAGGTGATTCCTGATACTGGTACTGAAACTGCATGAATGGACTTGCATCAATATCCAAACAGCGGCTGGCTTTTCACAACCAATGATTTACTTGACCAAAGTCAAAAAGCAATCTACATGCACCAGTTCAAACACTGCATTCTTGCTATTACTAAGATGCCATTGATTTTCCTTTTTCCAGCACTGCCTACGAAGATTTCAGCTCAAGATTTTGGACTAGAGGACCTTTTTAATCACACATTTGAGTGTGGAAAGTTTTGCTCTCAAACCTATTTTTTGATTGCATAATAAAGACGCAAAAGTAACTCCATACGAAAACACGAGAGAGATATTTGCATTTGAAAATGGTTCAGTGCTTCAGTGCAGCACTCAGCAAAGTGGACTGCCTGCTATGCCTTCTTGAAAGCAAAGGTTTTGCGTTGGGCTTAGTTTTATCCTGTGTGTGCGACTGTGAGTACATGTTTGGGCTTTTGATTTGTACCAATTTGAAATGTTTAATAAGTGTTTCTGTGCATTCACGTGTGAGGCACATGTCAGAACACCTTTCCTGTCAAGTGTTACATTTTGAAAAGCAGTAATTTCTCACCTGCATGTCCCTTCATTTCTAGCACAGCCATTCCCTTTTTTTATTTCAAAGTCTCTGCATGAGCTCTTCTAAAAGCTTTCCTGTCTGCGGTGGAAAAGGGAATAAAGCTGGTGGAAAATGAGGGATGCATGTGAACAGAGACCAGATCGGTGATTCAGCACTTTTTTTGCTGGATTGAGAGAAGAAAAATAAGACCAATGGAGAGATCACATGGATAAGGAAAGTTCTGTGGGAGCTGCCGGTGCTTCACTGAACCATCTGCTTATAATGTGGCTTTCATCTAGTTCGCTCCATTCAGAACCATTTACACACATGCTGAAACCGCTACACACGAACATGCACAGAAAACACACACGGCCTTGTTCCAACTGTATAGTACACATTTACAAAATCGCGTTTCTTTTCTCCATCATTCACTTACTTGCCCTTAACTAATCAAAATAAACACACAAATTCTGTGGCACCGAATTGAAACCATCTGCTGAAGCTTGAAATCACGAGCCTACATAACACACCCACAAAGAAACAGGCATCACGGTCACTATGGCAACATGCTCCCATGCACCAAACAAAACAAATCTGCATGTGAAAGTTGTCACGTTGTTCCCACTCCTGCCAGATAAGAGGAAATCAGCCTAAATGCTTTGTTTGTGTTGTGTGGAGACGATTTTCTAAAATCTACTCCACGCCAACTAATCTGGGGAAATGACAGGTGTAATCGCTGTTTTGGGGAAAACAGAAAGATGTCCGGTGAATATTGCACAGGTTTTATGCTGTGAGTCTGTGTGTCCTTGTGTGTTGTGTGTGTGTGAGTTCATATAATCCTATCTAATTTCCATAATGCGGAGATGGTGGGTGGAGCAGACAGGGTAATCCAGGACTGGACTCCATGGATTAGGCTGGGATTGTCTGGGCAGCACAGTGGGAGCAGATTGAAGATGTTTTCTCAAACATGTAGACTCCGAAAGAGCTAGGGTCATTATTGATTCGAACTGCAATTGATTGGCAGTTTTGGGTTGATGTCCTGTGGATGACCCTGAGATTCTAGACCACACATATGTGGTCTGAAAAACTAACAAGAAAGATCTCTGAAATTATGCCAACTGCTAAATTATTCTGGTACAAATAAACTGTTATTGCATACCAAAAGTAAAAGTATAGTACATACCCACTGTATGGTACCCTTCTGGAAGGGTTAAATTGTAATTCAACTTCATTATTTTGGTCCCACACCTTAAAACCATTTTGTTAGTCACTGATAGCGCTTAGCAAAAACCTTTAAGTTACTGACAGAACTTAGCAAAACCTTTAAGTTAAGCAAAAACAATGCAGCATTTGCTTTTCTGTGACAACAATACATTGTGGGGTTTACAGGATTTGTCGTGGGTGTGTCAAATGTATACAGCAAACACTGAGCCATTGATGATCATAAGAAACATTAGCACTGGAAGAAAGGAAGCAAGAAAGAATTGCAACACTAGTCATACAGCAGACAAGTCCCAGAATATCAGCATTACTATTTTTATAGCGGTTTGCCAGCACTTGTCTCCCTCTTCAACAGCTGTGGTGACATTACTGTTAGTGCCAGTTTGAGCCTCAGGCTACAGTAGCTGCCATTTCAAAGAATGACAGCTCATCAAAATGGATGAAAACTGTTGGAGTGTGTCCTTGAGAGGGCAGGACCACAAAACATTTTGCTAACTTGACGCAATAAGTTGCAGTATAACTAAATGTTATTATAGTTAGTTAATAATAGTTAATCTTTAAAGAGGGTAAGTCTAAATTAAATTATAATTTCCCCTGTGCTGAAAAGCCCACAGTACTTCCTATCTACTTCATTTATTATAAGCAGGAAAGGAATTGAAGGATTTTCAGCTGTAGCCCCGCAGGCCTGAGGTTTCATTAGTCTGCAATCATACACTGACAAGTGGGGTAAATTTTGCTTTACTTCAATGTGAAAATGACTTGCCACAGGCAAGCTGCCTAATAAACCTGCCATCCCTGTGTGAGAAACCGAATACTTTCATTTATGAATCTTTTTGCATGTGCAGGGCATGTCTGCCCAGATGAATGCGTTACCTGCAATCCATTACTACATTGATTACATTGATTATTTCTTAGATAATATAACAGAATACACTTGCATCTTGCAAATGTTAAAGATGCTAAAGATATAAGGATAAACAGACATCTCAAAAATGTCAGGAAGAAATTGCCATCCCGATGGCAAAAAAACATACAATTCTCACATTTTAGCAGATGGAAGCTGTAAAACTTTTGCTTTAACAATTCATAAATTACCAAAATTGTTGTCAACCAACTAAATCGGTTAATCTACTAACCTTATCACCAATACTATCTAGGTCACTTACAAAATCTCTGTGGCTGATAGTTATGTACTCTGTGTACTATGAGATGTGTGAACTGTGTCAGATGTATCATCATGCTGGTGTGCTGCTGGTGGTCATTACATCTCTAGTCGCCCACTACTTTGCCTTGTCAACATATCATCCTGTCTGTGTATGGTTGTGTCTTTTACACTGCGACAAATCATTCATCGTTCATCTGCATGTTAGTGGGTTATGTTTGCGTGTTTGTGTCTCCACCAGTGTCTGTCTCTGTATAGTTTTCTTTACCACATTACGCAGGCTACCTCACTCCTTTGTGTTTGTCTCTTCACAGGTTCTTGTTGTTTTTCGGGAGAAACTGCAACTGAGATTTCGTAGGAAGTGTGACCTCCAGGGGAGAGAGGAGCCGTGTGTTGTGTCGAACGTTCTCACAAAGATCTGCACGCCGCTTTGATTGGTAATTACAGGATGTATCTGAGCGTGGAGCCCACCCACTTGTCTGCAAAACACATACACCATAAACACAGGCATGCTATATACTGCACACCCACAGAGAATTCATAAAGGTGAGATTCTTCAGAAAGTTTCGTCTGCATACAGACACTCTTGTTTGTCACCCGCAAGAGTCTTCCAACAATGTTTCTTGTCTGCCAACCTCACATCTAGCAACTGCATGCGTCACAACTACTGTAAAACAAACACCTATTATCCCCAAGAGATGACTCAAATCCCCCAGTAAGCCCACTGAAAGCCCTGGAAACGCGGGTTTTGCAGTGGCATGTCTCAGCCTGCCAAACATAAAGCCAACTACATCAATAGAGAAAAGTCACCACTTTCTTGTCACTCAAAACCGACTAGCCTGTTGGTCTTTATTTGTTGAAACACCCCAACATATCAGGGCTTTTGTCTGGTTTTATCTTCACGTATTTTTTATTGTTAAGACCGTGATGTTAGAAAACTTCCATAGAAATCCTATTGTTATCAGCAATAGTTGTGGATGTAATATAAAGACGGGCAAAGTCCCCATATAGATTTGTTCCTTTTCAGAATTATTCCATTATGTTTAAAAGAGGTCAAGGCTAATAGAGCAGAACGCTGGAATTTACCAAAGACAGGATTTGAGAAACATTAAAAGCTTTACATGCAAATCTGTCTGGAAAGAGGTTAAAGCTTTTGAAAAGTGCTACCTTCTAAGTATGACTAGTCCCTTTGCTCTCATTCTGCTTTCTCAATCATATCACTCTCTGTTGGAAACATGAGCTGAAATCTCTCTGCTCAACTCCTTGCATGTTTTTCACAGCAAACTTTCTCACAATCCTTTCTGTTCTCTCTCTCTCTCTCTCTCTCTCTGTTGTGTTTTTCTCCCCCATTCACTTCCTCATCGCCTGGCCCGTACAATTGGTCAGAGGAGGTGGAAAGTTGGCCAATGGGAGCGCAGTTGCCAGGCAGCCTGTGCCTTGTTCGGAGGCGGATGAAGGCTCAGCACAGCTGTTCCATTCAAAAGCAGCAGGACATAATAACAAGGGCCCCTCACCATGCACACACACACACACACACACACACACACACCCACACACACAATGTAGGCTGATTTGGATGTTATGGTAAAGGGGGGAAAAAGTCATGTGCACTAAGTTTTGTGTTTTTTTAAACACAAGAATAAATACATTTTTTAATTTCAGACAGTTTTAGGTTTTTGTTTTCTTATACTTTTGTGGCAGAGAATGAAGTGAGAGGACTATAACCAACAGGAAGTTAATCGTTCAAGTTCATACCATTTGTTATTTGTTATATGCAAAAAAAGGTTGGTTTTCTTTCAAAGGCTGCACAAGTCTTGATGCAAATCCATATAGAAAGGATTCTTCCTGGGAGGACGAGAGCAGTAAGAGTGAACCAAAACAGTAAGGTTGAGGAAAACAATAAAAAAGAAACTATGAGCTGAAAGACTCTAAAACACTACAAGACTGCCTATAGCTGAAGAGAACTGCAGATTTGGGTGGGATATCACTGTCGATTTATCACTACGAGTGACACCTTTCACATTGCACATATTCATTTGATCTACTATTTATATAAACAATATTGATTACACCAGCTTTAAGTCCTTTCATGACAATAAATCAGTGGCCGCAGTGCGTTACAGAACGTCAGCGCTGAACGGATGATTTGTCACCCGTACTTACTGAAAGAAGAAATCACGAGTGAGAGAAAGACAAAACATCCAACTCTGACCTTGTCTGTCAGTCCACAGCCGTGTTTTGCAGCGTGACAGATTGCCTAATAGCATAGCACAGAATTGTTAACCAAGACAATGATGTTTGTCCATCTGTCCCTGTGTCCTGCTGAAACAATACAATCCCTATATACATCCTGTACATTTTACCACCCACACTTGTTGCTTACGCAGATTGCAAATGCTGTGTGTAGAGGTGCATCCATGCCGGTGTGGAGAATAAAGACAGAAGTGAGAGGAAGTAGAGTTTAACAGTGCAGACCAGTTGATCGACTGGGCTGACACACGTGTCATGTAGCATATGGCGAACTTCTCTTGGCTGATAGCATCAATAATCTCCTAAGCATGCACACACACACACACACACACACATACACACACACACTGAGCAAAATCTTCATTGTGCTCTAAATGGATATTTCAGCAGTATATGAGTCACTCTGGAGGAACAATGGAGTCATTTAAAGGACAAAAGGAGCGGCTCTGCTACAGTTCTTCAGTATTGCTCTTGCTTCAGCTTCAATATGTGGCGGGCCAAATGTCAAAGCTGCCTCAAATTGTTGCACTTACACTCCTCTCCTCCACACAGAGAGGAAAAAATACTAATGGATCAGTTGTCTTCTCCAAGGGAAAACATCAGTTGTGAGGATGCAAAGGTTTGTTCATGCGAGTGTGTGAGCGATCAATATACCTCCTGAGGTTCTTCAAAGAGAGGTTCCATTTTAGGGATGAGTGTTCTGGGGCTGACAGAGAGGAAGATAAAACAACTAAGATACATTTGTTCAGTTTAATTTGGTTTCTAATGGAAAAAATGATCACCTTTATATTTTGTGCTGTTCCGATAGTTTACTGACTGATTCAAAGTGTAAACCATGTTAAAATGTGACTTTATCTTAGCGTATGCAGTGTCCCTGTCCTGCTAGCCTTTCCTGACCTGACCTTGTTTTGATCCGCCTGTCCTGGCTGTTTATTACAAACTGACCGACCTGCAGACCTGTTAGATAAGCTTCATTAACGCCAAAGAAATAACTGCTATGCCAGCTTTTTATTTCGAGGGACTTCTCAAACTTCAAAGCCGAGTGTAAAAAGAGCCTGAAAGCTAAAGTCTACACTGTTTTTCTGCTTGAAATTCCTATTTCTCCTCCTCTTCCAGCTCTCCTACTTCTTTTTGAAATATTGAATCTTCCGACACACAAGAACAAAAACAAAAACACAGGTTTAATTTGGTGGAGCTATTCTAGGCAGGGTTAAGACAACACAATGTGGCAGGGCCTTCGCTCATCATGACTCCAAACCCCTCTCTGGAGAAAAAGCAGGAAAAATATTTGGATGTAGAAAGAAAAGTAAGAATAAATCAGTCTGTGCACTTCCTGTCTCCCTAATTCTCATACAAACTATGAGAGTATTACTTGACTTTCATTCTTCTTTTATTGTCACTTCTTGACATCAGGACACATTGGTGCGGTCATGAGAGCACAGTCTGGCATTTCATAAATAACATTGTGGATGTTCATTAACATCCAAAATGTTCAATCTCCCAAGAATATTAACCATCCTGGACACTACTAAGTCTCCATTCTGCTGCCAAATACCTCCAACCCTGAATGGTTGATGTTTGTTAATGTTTACTTTGTCCTCACATGCCTGATAGCAGAAGTATTTATATGTAAAATAAATACTACAATCTGCACACTGTCCTTTGCTCTTGCAAAAATCTTCATTCACCGTTTTATTCACTATGAAGGTTTGGAATAATTAAACCCTCATAGGTGCAAACATCCTATTATATTTACATATAAACACAAAAATATGCAACATCAGCCTCTCTGATATCTGTATGGTAGAAAATGCATCAAAACATTTATTCTTCTCTTCGTCTGAAGAGTAGGAATCTGCTCCTGTAGGACAGCGTAGTTTGTTTCCATTGTGTGCTTCTGTCCAGAGAGTCATGTGATGCACACAAATGCAGGTCTGACAGTCGTGGCTAACAAATTGATCACAGTCTGTGACCTTTGCCCTTGTTAACCCCCAGCACTCAGGCTCCGAGCAGATGGGATAGTTTGGGGGTGGGTTCACTTTTTCACAGCCGTGTTGTCAATCAAGCCTTCTCCTTCGACTGCCTCTGTGTCCCCACTGCCTCATTTTACTCAGTTCTTCTATCTGTCACCCTCCCTCCTGGATGTTTGCCCTCTAGTTACATAGTATTGATGTTTGGTCTGCTTACTGTAAATTAGATTGTGTGTTCTTCAAAAGAAAAAAAAAACCCAAGGCAAGCGAATTTAATGTTGTCATCAATTATCTGTCCAATTACCATAGCCTACATCGATACACACCAGAAGCTCTATGGTGCCCCGCATATGCACATACAGTGTGACTAAAATCACTCACCCATACTCACATTTACTCATTACATTTGTACCCCGCCAGTAGACACACACATATGCCCATTTAGACCAAAACCTAATGCAAAATCCACACTGGACTGTGAGGCCACTCTCCTGCCCTGACCTCAGTTTTTTGGTGACAAACTCATGACACATATCTCGCTCTGAGTTTACAAATGGGTTCTTTTCTAATCTCCAAGCCACAGAAAAACAGAACTTAAAATTAACATTTAAGACAAAAATGATCATAACCCAAATCATAGTGTTTCAAAAAAATCTGATCTGAATTTGATCATTTAAAATTATTTTCCTTACATTTAGGGCTTTGCCAAAGAATATAAAAACCTACAAGGATTACAACAACTGGTGAGGCTGCCGGGCAGCTGTCAGGGCATCTGGGTGCACTGGTGAATAATCATTCAACTGTAGTGATTTTGCTAGAAGGCAAAAGTCCAGACAGACAGATTTGATACCACAAGCTTTGTCTGTGAAAGGGATTTCTGAATCTGTAGATGAGGTATCAAAGCTTGAGAGACAGATAAAGTGGTGGTTTTACTGAAAGGGGCTGATGGGAGGGTAAAAACAAAGCAATGCTTTTACAATTTCTCTCTCTAAAACAGGACATGTGTCATTATTTGAGGTAAAAGAAGAGAAAAATGTACAGAAGGCCTACACACACTGATAAACAGTAGTATTTTTAGCCAAAAACAGGTGCAAGTCTAATAAACCACCCCCACGCCTCTGTTTCTTCCATTATTGCTGCTTTTCACACCCCCACTCCTATACATTACGTCACCTCCAGGAAATGAGATGCCACAGCTCAAGGTGTTAAGAGACGTCTTCTCATGGGCTTTTATTTCAATCAGTCTCCCTTTTTCTGCCTCCCAGCATGCATATGGATGAGGTTATTTTTCTCTTTTCATGGCCCAGAAGAACAGAATCGATTTGGGCACAGACACAGACTAAACATTAAAAAACATCTGCTGTATTTTCCCATGCAATGTTATGCAACCAGGGCTCTCTCACTGTAACTCATGCAGTTATGTGTGGGTATATGCTGCCCCTCTGTGGTCTTTAAAGGCATGGCACTTTCGTTTCTGGCTTTTCACAGTTCATGTTTTGTACACTAGATGTGAGCATTTCGCGTATGTGTGTTTATGTGTGTGTGGAAGGACAGCTCTGTGTTTCACCAGTCATACTGAGATGTTTGCATCCGTCCATGATCCCGCTTTTACTCAGCAAAGTAATCCAGATAACTCAGTAAACCAGCTTCTTGGATCAAAGTCCTCTTCTCATGAATGCGTTGAGCAAACATCCAGCTCAAAACAACCAAGACAATAAATGAACAGGCCGCCTCAAGATGTAAAACTATCAAAATACTTTTTTCTACTGTCACTGATTCTGATCCGAAGCATATTCTGAGGCTTACTAAAAATATGTTTATGCAAGTTAACTCTGTTTGTCTTGGTTGTGTGTGAATACAAAACCTTGCTTACATCTATGTTTGTGATACTGACTGAACTGGACCTTGGGATAGTCTAAAAGGAATGCTGGGCCTTGTGTATATGAGCTGACATGATGCAATGTGATTAAAACAGACAAGAACATCATATTGTGAGGCCTAGTGGGTTGTGAAAAGAGTGTCTGATTGCTGGAACTAGACACTTTTCTTCCCACATGAATATAGATTGTGCAGCTGAGAAAAAAACAAAAGATCTGTTGGAAACTGACATCTGCAGCGTCACATGCAGTACTTTCTCATATGTTTAAGTAGATGCATTTTGAAGGAATAAATAATGGATAGTAAATCCAATAAGTCTCAAAAACTAAAAACTAATTAAAGGGTTGGGTTATTTTCTTGCCAAGCAGCAAAATCAGGTTTTACAGTCAGATGTTCTTGCCAAAAATGATCATAACTTAGATCCTAGCTTTTAACCATATCTGTAACAGTCATTTAAGACTTGTACTTATTCAAATATGTCTGTGACCTGGTTGGAAAAAGTTATTTAATGCGATTAAGCTAATTCAAGAGTCCAATTTAAAAGCATTTGGGGGGGGGGAATTATCACAACCCAACACATTTCACAAGTCACTCATTAACATCAGCAGTCCCCAGACATCCTGAAGTAAAACTGATTATTAACATATGGGTCAAAGGCCAAGCAGTTGTCACCCCCATATAACCACTGGTATGTTAACGTCTCCCCACAGCGGAGCAAACAGTAGCCACTGTAAAAACCAACCATCACCTCTGACCCCTCTTCCCTAAAGTTGCCCCTTTCCCGCTATTGATCCTTCAGATTCTTCTGACGTTGAGGGTAAGTGTGAGAATTCCCTTCCAGATAAAGGCATTTGAGGAGTCATTAACTATGTCTCACCCAGTACGTGCGTGAGAAAACTCTCCATACACAGAGGGCCACTGAAACAGATCATTAAAGTAATCTATTGCTGCTGCTGGTGGTGGTGGTGTGCGGTTCAAAGGTTGCCCCATTTCTTCTGGACTCTCAGTCCATACAGAGAGGCAGGTGTAGGGTCAACGGGATAACACTGACAAATGCAGGAACTCAGCTTTGACATACAAAGAGGCTACAGACACGTCAGGTAAGCAACACTCATAAATCAAGCTGCTTGGACAATGGCTTTGTTGTATTATCTGAAACCTCTCATGTCTTTGGGCTATATTCAAATATTGCTTAACCTTTATTTTTTTAGATAGTTATTGTTAATACAAATCAACCATTTTTCTTTTCTAAAGAAGTAGTAACCCTTTCCCTTCAGCAATAACTGAGATTACACATTTGATAAAAGGTGACAAGTGACTGTAAAGTTATGAAAAAAAAATAAGGGAGTCACATTGTGTGTTATTTGGGCTATGTCTAAACAAATATATATATACGCTTTGTTTGCAAACATACAAAGAAATGTATGTTTTAGGAGTCTATTAGGAAAGTCCAACAAGGGAACTCCAAATGGACTTATTTGGGATTGGAACTGGTAGTGCTGTGAAAATAGTACTCAACACCAATCACAGATGTAGAGAAGATGAATTGTATTTAACCATGTTTTACAGCATGCCGTCCCCGAGACCCCAAAAAGTCATGAATAATCAAGCTGATTAAACAATGTTAATTATGTATTTCAGCTGTTAGTGGCCCAGAAACTCTAGGACCACAAACAAAACATCAGGGTTTAAACCATTGAAAAATAATCAAAAAATATTTGAACTTCCTAGAAAATGGTCTTATTCCTATTTCTCTTTTTTTTTCTTTGTCTTTCAACAGATAAAATGGAAGCACTCACACTGCTGCTTATGTTCCTAACAGTTCCCGGATATTCACACGTGTTGCAACCCAGTAAGTATAACATTAGACCTATTTAACATTTCAAACATCTATCAAAATGTACTTCAGTAACAGTTTAGACTGAAATAAAGATATAATCTCTTACTAATTATCACGGTTTACGAACAACAGGTCATAAACACTTCCATGCTAATTCATTCATGAGCCTTTCAAAGGGGAGGCTAACTATTGTCATGCTAATATGTTGCTAACTGTGTTACTTGTTTCTAACATGATTTTGGTATTTGTATGAAGAAAAAATTTGTATTTTATTAAAAGAGAAAAAGTTTGAGACTGATACTTAAGTGAACTGTAGCAACTAAGTTTTTGCTGTCTGTTTTGTACTGTAGGACTGACGTTTTCCCAGATAGCTGGGCTGGACAGAGACCACCAGTCTGAGATGAGGAGTGAGCAGCTGAGACATGTTTCTGTATCAGTGGAGGAGAAAGAAAATGCTGCCAAATCCACTGAGAGAAGGAAAACAGAGGAGGGAAGGAGGAGTGAAGGATTGACTCCAGAGACAAACCCAGATGAGAAGAAGATGGAGGGAAAAAACATAGTAGGTTTCACTAGGAATATAAGAGAAATCTTGCACAGTAATCGAGAATATGAGGAAAGAATTGAGGAAAGGCCGCCTCCTGAGACATTGTCTAAAATTTCAGGGGGAAAAAATAAAAAACTCTTTAGCTCTTTTGCTGACATAGTGAAAGATTTAGATACAGATAAAGGAGATGAAGTTGAGACAAATGAGGAAAGTAAGACAGTAAAAGCAATCCTGACAGATAACACAAAAACATGGGAGACAATAAAAGCAGTCGATGGTCAAAAGGATGAAGAGGCACTTGAGAAATTTAACAAAAGTGATCAAAGGGATGAACTGAGGCATGAAACAGTGGAAGAGGAAAGAGAGAGCAAGCTGGTGGCAGGGATTAGTCTTCACGAGGAGACTAGAGGGGGCGCCCACGAGAAGATGTTAACTGTAAATCAAGAAAATGTGGAGGAGGAGAAAGGAAATGAGGAAAGAAAGAAAAGAGCAGAGAAGGGCGAGAACATAAAAAATGCAAACCGTAATAAATTCGGAGAAAGAGAAAAGGATGATCACATAGTAGTTAGCAATGTCACACCTCCTTTAAGCACATCCTCTACTCAACTGGGGAAAGAATTCGAAATTCCTGCCACAATTCAAATTATCACCCAGTCTCAAAATCCTCCTAGTTCTCTTCCTCCTGTTCATCATCATAATGTCCCTCCATCACTTCTGGTTACACCGTCTGGTCCTTACTTCTTCCCTCCGTCTGTCACTCTTCCCAGTCCTCCTGGCGAGCCAAGGCCTGTCTTGCTGCTTGAAGATCTCCTCACTGAGGTGTTACAGAGTCCTGGCCATCATCTCAAGCAGAATGATCTGGAAGGAAAGGCTAACCCAAATTTAGAGGATGTACTAGTAAAAAATATATTGTTTAAACCCGCACGGAAGGAGCTACAAACCACAAGGGAAATAAACACTGTTGTTCAACCACAAGAGGCTGGATTTATCCCTGAGCTGCAAGCAGCAACGCCAGAACCCAGAGAGGCTACATTTATAACCCAAGACTCAAACAAGTCAAATGAAAATAATCCCACTGCTAAACCAGTCAAGCTTACACATATACCAAACATGACGGAGCCCACAGGCAAACCAAAAACAGCCACACTGATGGAAAATGACACCAAACATACAGCGAGGAAAAATAAAGCAGCTCCTCCTCAACCGCAACTGACCAAACCTTCAGTCAAACCGCAGCTGACGACCGCCAAAACACCTTCGATGAGGCCAACGAAAATCAATAGTAGTAAAAATAAGACAATTAAGAAGTCCAAGGAAAAGAAAAGGAAAAAGGATAATAAAACCCAAAAGCCATCAGAGAAGAAGGAGGTTGTCTCGACTACGCACTTTCCGTACTTTATGGTTAACTACTGTCCTCCCGAGTGTGCCTGCTATGGAAGGTAAGAGATTTTACAGACTACAAGCTATTAATCAATAACAAAACAAACAGATTAATCATTAAAGGAGTAGTTTGACATTTTGAGAAACACACTCATTCACTCAGCAAGAATGCAAATAAGATTCTCCAAACGTATTATTTGTAATGAAAATGATATTTGCAGATTGGGAGCACTGTGTACAGACAGGATTGAAGATCAATATGCATGCTTATTCTTATTATTCTTTTCCAGAGTGGTCCAGTGCTCAGACAAAAGTGTGGATACGGTCCCATATGGTATTCCCTATAATGCCCGATACATCCTCCTCATGAATAACTACATCAACAGCATCCAGCTGGACCTTTTCAACGAATATGTCTCTATGGAGTTCCTAGTGTTGAGCAACAATCGGCTCACAGATGGTGCCATAGAGGGGGCCTTTGAGGGGGTGCCGGCTCTGAAACGCCTCTACCTGGATAGGAACCTCCTACAAAGCGTGCCAACTGACCTTCCAGTTTCTCTCGAGGAGCTTCGATTGGACAATAACCAGTTGAGTGTGATGTCTGAGGCGGCCTGGGCCCGGTGCCCCGGCCTCTTGGTTTTGAGCCTCAGCAACAACACCTTGGGGAATAGATCTGAATCTCTTCCTAATGCAGTGCTCTTTCCTTTGTGCAACCTGCGCACTCTAAACCTGGATCACAACCAGTTGACATCGGTTCCTCTGGGCTTACCACTGTCCATCAAGGAGCTCTACCTCAAAGGGAACCTCATTGAGCAGTTCCGCGAAGGAGCCTTCAACGGGATATCAGAGCTGGTGGTGTTAGATCTGAGTGCAAACAGACTGACAAACAGGGGTCTACTCAGGAAGTCCCTTCTCAATGCAACCCACTTGGAAAGCCTCAACTTAGAGGGGAACAGACTAAAACAAGTGCCACAACACCTTCCCCATTCACTTAAAACTCTAAATCTGGAGAGCAACCTCATATGCTCCATAAAGAAAACGGCTCTCAGTGCATTAAAAAACCTGGAACACCTGGGTTTAGCAAGGAATAAAATCGTCAAAGTGGCGCCAGGGGCGTTCAGGACATTGCCTGTCCTGCACCAGTTAGACTTGTGCCACAACACCTTGCGCCAGGTGCCCAGACAGCTGCCTCAGGCTCTGCACTCAGTGGCACTCACACACAACAAGATTCAGTCAGTGCCTCGTGATGCTTTCTGCTGGGGTAATAAAACCATCAGCGGGCTTGTGCGAGTGCAGTTGGAACACAATTTAATTGATATGGGGAAGTTGGACACACAGGCTTTCAGATGCTTACGGGGATTCCAGGTGGTGCATTTCTACTGAGTATTCAGAGGGAACCATACAAACAATCATGCTGCTAAGACTGTTTATAAAGAATTGTTAAAAATATATCCACATTTATGGTTCTTACTCCATTTCTTTGTAATCCAAGACCTGTGGTGAATGTCATTGCTATGCCAAAAACCAATGGTGACACTGACCACTGAGTAAAAAGTATATTTATTGTGTGTGAAATTAAATTTATTGTGGGTAACCAACCCAAGCCTCACTGTTTTGGCTGTTTTTATCACATTAATTCTCTTCTCACAGATAGTTTTTTTTCCAACAGGAGAACAACGGATTACCGTACATGCAACAGGAATAGTTTAAGCAAGTTATCAGTAACAAAAGGATGTGATGGACAAACTTCAATGTATTGTGGACCTTCATTCATTGCATAAGCTGGGAACAGACACTCATCTCATTCATTTGTGCGGCATGAGAATTATTAGGTTCTGTGTCTAAGCTTTTCATAGAAAAAAGGAATTTAAAGCAGCTGCTGCATTTTTATTTTTGTCTTCCATGAATCAAAGTTCCCACACATAACACCTTCAGGAGAAAAGAACAGGCAACTCTGCTGAGTGATATATACAGAACAGGTGATTCAAGTCGAAAGTAAAGTAGAAAAACTTCTGGATGCTCACATTAGTTAAGGGTTATGTTGACAGCAGGATACAGAAATGCATCCAAGTCACACATTTAAGGCTGAGTAAAGAAAGCAGGAAGTTTGGTGTTAAGTACATTTATCAATCAATGTACAATACAAAGAGTCAAAGAGCAAAATCTACAGAATGGAAAAACGTTTGGCTGCATGTTATATATATGGCAATACACAACATAATGCTTGTAACAAGACAATGTTACAAGTTAACACACAAATTCATCCATTTCAAAATGCACATTTTAAAGTTACGAAAAGACAGAAAGGTTTGTCAATAAGGAGGACAAGTTTTCATTGGGTGTGAATCCACAAAAGCTCTGATGCTTTTTGAGGGCTTTCCCCCCCCTGAAGATGATATATGTGGTAATATTCTGATGCACAGAATGAAAGATCAAGTTATATTTGTGATATATATTTGTCCCTCGTACCTCTGAACTAGCGCCTTACTATAGTGTGTGTTTCCTTAAGTTCTTCAGAGACAGGGAGGTGGTTTAAACATTTCACATAAATGATGATGTCCTGCTCAGTTAAACCTATCAAATGTCCTCAATGAAAGAAGACTCAGCAGTCTGTAGTTAAGAAAGGGGATTCGGGAAAAAGTCAGAGAGGTTTTTACCTTTTTATATTGCTTGTTTATGCCTGAAATAATGTGCAGAACATATCCCATGGAATTCTTTATCGCAAGTTCCAATAAAACACACATTTGAAGTTTGTTATTTGAGCTTTGTTCAAGTTTAGTTTTTCTTTGCTTTGCTTGTGTTATCGTCCTTGGCTGGTATTTAATGAAAGGGGAACATTTGTGGAGAAAATGAACTGGCAGCAGTGAGATGCTACAGTTTAAAGCCCCTAAGTCCGTTTTCCCATGATCATACGTGGACACAGGTCCAAATGTTCCACTGTAGATCATTTTCACTGTTTCCATAAACAAATCAGTCTTGGTTGTTGTTTTTGTACCGTGTTTGTGTAGCAATGATTCCCAGGGGGATTCGCATGAGAACAAGAATATCATTAACTTGTCAGATTCTGAGCAGGGTCAAATGAACAAATAAACTCATACAAATGGTGACATGGTAATACACATAAGACTAAAATACACCTGAAATGTATGTCATTAAACCCACTAAACTTTACAGGCGAAACAACTTTTTATAAATCCAATATGCAAGGTAACATTCTTTTTGGCTTCCGTGATACAGAAGCATAAAGAACAATAACAATGAAGAATATCAAATTGTGTCTTTTTCATGAATAAACAAGAAAGAAGATGTTATAGCCAAGACTAATGTGTGTTTATTTTGCTAGTGCAGCATAAACCTGTGGTAGCTCCTTATATCTTCTTACAAAGCTCCCATGCATTAAGGTCTCTGTAAACAAGCCAATACAAAAGACTCAGCTAATAAATTTAGTCCACTAGATGGCAATAATGTATAAGAAAATAGCTTTGATGAGGGACACCTCTGTTTTCAAGTGTCCAAAATGGATTGCAGAAAATATTAGGAGCTTGAATTTGGCTCTTTTCCCTGTTGTCAAATAAAAAATGGTGGCAATTAAAATGCATATGCTTCGGGAAGTTTATCTTGTGGGAAAAATGGTATATTTAAAAGCTCACACCAAACTGGAAACTCAGCAATGCATGCACCACACACACTCGAGCAAACACAAACTACACACACAGGCATGAGTCATAAGAGTTTCACAGACAAGCGTAGAAACTTCATTTGCAATAATGTGAGAGTATTCGACTTGACCACAAGCCAGGAAATAAGTATACATAAGAAACAAACAAAGTGAGGTCCCTAAAAGAGAAAAGCAGAAAGAAGGCCGAAGAAATGGGTTGGCGCACATGGAGGTGCTTTGCACTTTTCTCTCTTTTTCCCTCTTTCCCTCACTCTAATGAGTTCACTCAGCAACGTGGCATTGCACCCATAGGGCCTGGGAAAGAAGAGCAGGAGGAGGGGGACTAGAGGGAGGGCTTGGAGGAGGGAAGAGGGAGAAAGAGGGGGGGGAAGAAGAGAGAAGAGAGAGCGAAAGGGAGAAGGGAGAGCTTGAAGGATGGACCCAGGCTCCACTGGCTCAGCGCGTGTCCAGAAGGGAAGAGCCTCGGCTGGACAGGGAGCTCACCAGCACCTCCCTACGGTCCAGCAGGACCCTGACCCTATATCACAACACCACATGTCCACCTGGATCTACTCGATACCCTGCTCCCCTCTTTGTGTCTCCTTTTTCTCGTTCTTCCTCTCCCTCTGTCTCTTTTTTTTCCTCTTGCACATTTTCTTCTTTTCACTTAAACACATAAAATTGGACTGTCTGTCTATTCATGCACATGTGCATACCTACATGTGTGTACGCTACATCTGCACACACTTGTTTCCAGTCGTCTGGTGTGTGTGTGTGTGTGTGTGTGTGGGAGTTGCATACGTACTGAACATGTGAACTGCTCCCCTGACAGAGTCTGAACCCATGTGCTCATTTAAGTCATTTGGCAGATGCCGGTGAATTTATTTGTGTACCTCTGTATCCTGTGCTGGCTGCAGTCTGATATTTAAGCTTATCCCAGCAGGAGGTTAGCAGGATTAGTTGTAGTAAGGGCGCTTAATGCCAACCTCTCTCAAGAGTTACCTGTGTTGGTCACATTCTTATGGAAACAATCTTTCTGGGTCCATCATTTGATTTTTTGCCTCAAATTTAAAAAAAGCTTTGCCTTTCTCAGATTGACATGAGTTATCAGGCAATTCAATCCGATATAATGCTCAAGCCAAAGCCACACTATTAACTATTACCTGTCACTCTTCTGCTTGGAGGGAGAGCACAGCTGAAATGGTTTCTTTTCTAATATTTTTTATTTTGTCATTTCTTTTGTATGAACAATTCACTCAAACTTCAGCTGAAAATACATAGTTTGAGCCCTTGTCTGTGTTTATTTTGTTGTAATGCTGACCACATTCAGTGAGCTCTTACAGGAATCAGACCACGCTAAGAGAGAGTAGGAAGACAAAAAAGAAGAGAGGGAACAGGATATTAAACCACACCCTTCATGTGAGCCAGCCAGACGAACAGACAAGCAGAGTTGTGGTGCTATTCAGCTGACGTTCCTCTTTTACATATTTATGAATCTTTCAGGCCTCCTTCCCATGGTGCATCGGGATCTGGAAATGTTGTCCCTTTGGTTAAAACTTCTCTCTCTCTCTCTCTATAAATATATATAAATATATATATATATGACTGCCCATATCAATGGCTTGTAAACATTAATGCTACGTAAAGAAGCAACAGAGTGAAATTTTTATTTGTATGATAAATGTTTCATGAGCTGTGGCAAGAATTTTATAGAAAACATATAAATGGGAAGTGGATATGTTTCAACGACGGTTGTGATTGACAACACATGACTTGTGGCTGTCCTTTTTCACATACAGTAATTGAATTCAGTTGTAAGAAAGGCACACACATGCAGATGCAATTTAGGGGACGCTTGCCCATCTGTGTCTCTCTATTTTCTTTCACACACACACACACACACACACACACACACACACACACACACACACACACACACACACATCTGTTTGTCTTACTGTGCTGTACCGTGAAAACCCGCCTAACCCAGACCCTAAATCCAGCTGCCTCAGCCAAGTTAACCTTAAACCTTATATCAAAGCAATGCTAATCTCAGCTCTAACCTTAAGCCTGAACTCCAAAGTTATGATTGACCACAGTGACCTCACTCTCCTTTGAATCTCCAACTTAATCTCACAAGGATATAAAAGTCCTTGTGAAGGGTTAAGATGACTGCCTCGGACTCAGAGCAGAGTGCTATTGCATGTGTGAGAGGGAGGTGGCGCTTGAGTTAGCCGCGAGAAGGGGGTGAAATGGAGAAGGAAAAGAAGGGAAAGAGAGAGGGAGGGGAGAACGAGAGGGAGGAGGGGATAGAGAGAGAAACCATGGGAGCCAGAGGGACCTCTAGACAAACACACACAAACACAGCCCATCCTTTGCTCCCAGTCTGGACCTGCACTGACAACATGCATGCAGGAGCATACAGTTTACAGATTTTGCACTTGGTCACGCACAAATGCAGAAATGGCGTGCTGTGTATCATCAAATTGTACAGTTATGCATATAAAAATCCACACAAACACACATTCAATAAGGATATCCATTGAAACCTCTCCACTGCCATTACACACATGCATGCACACACTGCACACATGCACGTTTATTCAGGGGCTCCACAAGGGGGCCTATGAGTGTTCCTGTTATGCAGAAAGCCAGCACATATCTATCTAAAGCCTGAACCAAGCAGATCACATTCATCTCTGTAGCTTCTCTTTACAATCCAAAATACACTTAAATCAGCCATATAAAGAAAATAAATCAGCTAAAAGAGCTGAAAAGAGAACTACATCTACATGTATCAGTTAGTTTTCAGAGTCAGTGGGGTTAGGGTTAATGTGTCGAGTATTAGAGATAATTTACTCTGCCAGCACCACTGTATGGACCTTATTCATAAGTCTTTTCCTTCTTTGTTCTCCTGTTAAATCTATAACTTACAGTTGTGTGTGTTGCACAATCACCCATTTAGATACAGAGATTGGAAACATCAGTTAAAACTACCTGCCAGTCAGAGTAGCAGGCTTCAAACATCAATCAAAACACCCAAATGGAAGATTGTTTGTGAGGTAATCGGAGGTAATGTAATATAACAGCTTGATATTCATTTTCAACTTTTTTTTGTTTAGGAATAAATGCAGTCAGACCTTCCTGGTCAGGAATACTACTAGGACTTGCTCACAGGCAGTTAAAATGTACATTCAAAAAAGTATTAAATCTGATGGTTGTTTACCATTAAGTCAATATCTGTTTAGTTTTCAAGAGATTTTCCTGCCGCTGGCTATTTCTTTGAGACTATTTGCACAGGGACTCCTTCAAATAGCAATTACTGTACGTGCATGGAGCCTACCGGGGTCTCTGGTCTCTATTCAAGATGGGGACAACTTTCTTCTTTGTCTATCTGCATGAATCATTACTGAGTGTAAAACTGCGCATTTAGATTTTATCTTTCCATTACATCTTGCATATTTCCCCAGCATTTTGATTGCATTGACTTGCAATAACTGTTGCTTTTTAGTAATCCTGGAATCATAAGCCAAAAATTACCTAAAGGCTCTCCTCTTGGAAACACTTGAAGTCTACATCAGTGTGGATTTTGAGCCAGTGATAGCACGTCTCTGATGTTACATTAAAGGATTTCGTTCAGGGTTTTTTTTACACAGATTTCCTGTTGGGACATTATATCTCTCTTCTTATAATGCACTGCAAGACACTATTGATAACATTATACTGGTACCTGCTGTAAAAAAGTTATCCTGTTCTCAATTCTCACAGATTACAACAATTTGTCTGATATTGATATTGAATATGGTACTTTTGCTGCAATACGTACATCTAAACACGTGTATTGTGGAATACTAGCGACCACTATGTGGAAGTTAATGGGGATCCAAATAAAGAATAAATAATGTATAATATGGTTGTCCTAGATGGAGATATGTAATTACAGAAGCAAATGATTTCCATAAAAGAACTGAATGTTCTAAGCAACAGAATACCTAATAATGAACTCTGATCAACACTGAAATATGTGACTTTAAAATCGGAATTTCTGCAGTCTAACTTCCCCAGTGTGTCTCTTCAAAGAGCTGGTGTATAGATTTGAAGCAAAACTCTTCATTTAGTTCATGTACAGATCGATGGTTGACTCATCTCAGTAAAAATCCACCTGAGCAGACTTCATCTTTTTTTGCTTTGATTTGATCATCTGATCTGTCAGTCAAAGGTTAATCTTCCCTATTGACTCCTTGAAAATTCCTGGCTTTACACTGGCAGGCCAGTGAAACTGAAAACCCCTTAAGCCTTCAGGTGTCCACCCAATGTGAAGGAAAACAAGTAAAAAACACAGACGGGCTTTAATGGCATTCCACTTGGTGCGTGAAATACATTATGTAGGTTTCATTAATGGACCAACTTTTAGTATCTCCTTCTTAAGAAGAGTAGTTAGTTTTCATAATGTAATAATATATCAGAATCTCTATGTGTGGCATCTGAATGAGCCGGTTCATGTTGATCACTTTTCATTCTGTAAGTCGTTGGCAATTCAGGTGCAGCTCCATTTTTTGTCCTCAACCATCTGTGTGCCCCAGGCACTGGAGACCCAAAAACTATAAACCAGGTCACCACAGGAAGCACTTCCCCTGTTTCTTCTGCTTCCTGTGTTGGCTATTACCATGGTAACACCCTTAATCAAAGTCTAGACAGGTTAGTATGAGGCAAACCAGGTCACTAATAAAAACAACCATTGTTTAAAGAGCCTGAAATAGCGGAGTAACAGACAGACAGTGAGAGAACAAGCACAATAAGCAATTCAAATAAATAAAGAAGGATTTTTCATTTGTCTTCTGAGGATGAGAACTCAAACACAAGGTTTTTCATGCTAAGCAGCAGACATTACCTAAGCAATCATTCCCCTACTGTTCGTGTTTTGAATGCCAATGAGCAGAAAGTGAGGCAGACAAAGCCAGTTGAGTCATTAAAGGGGATGTAGGGAAGAACTACTAATTGCTATCCAAGGCCACTTGCTAACATTTTTCTGGACCTCAGCTGCTGCAGAACTACATTACATAACCCAAATACATTACAAGAGTCACAAGAGAGTACACAAGAGTCAACAAATCACCTGACACCACAAATGTCGCTGTTCTCAGCACGGAAACATCTCATATGAGAGTTTGGCTACACTTCCTGTTTTGCCTCTAATTTGACAGCCATAAAGTGAATAAATAACACTGGCAACAAGATGGCAAATTAGAGGTGATTTCTTTCTCTGATCACAGCAGGTATTACGCAGCTTTAATGTGAGCAGCAGGGGATGTGACGCAGGCTGCGGAAGGTTGGCAAACGAGGGGTACGAGTGACTGCATGCGTGGATGAGAAGAAGGCAAGTCTACACAAGAAGATACCATACAAAGTTGAGTGGAGCAGTCTGTATAAACACACTCTGCTGTTTCACTTGGGAGATTGTCCAAAAGATTACCCTGGCTAATTTACTTCCATCAACATCTTGAGGGAGATTGACAAAAACATGACTGACCAACTAGATCATCTCAATATTAATATGACATGTTTCCATTTATTATAAAGTTAATCACTCACGACACAAACTCCAGTCAAAACAGTGGCTGGAGGACAATGTTATCTGTATGAATATATACGTTACTTCACCGAATGCTACTCATGTTAGCAGATTTAAGCTACATTGCACCCACTGTGTTAAAAAGTCTACATTACATTGCTTATGTTAACAAGAACAAGACTATGCTTTGAGATAAATGCTAACGTCAGCATGCTACCATGCTCAGAAGGACAATGCTAACATGCTGATGTTTAGCAGATATCATTTTGACCATGTTCAACATCTTTAGCATGTTAGCATGCTAACATTTGCTAATTGAAGCTAAAAGCGAAGTAAAGTGACAGGGATGTCATTAGTTTTGCAGGGATTTAGTCATAACTCAAAGTACTGGACAAAGTGACCTGATGATGTCCCTAGATGAAAAGTCATCAGAAAATCAAAGTTATTACAATTGATCCTGACTAGAAAATCAATATCTGTAGGCTATATATCTGTAGAATATGTCATGGCAATTCATCCAGTACACTTGTCCATATTCCACTGCAACCCAAAAATGTCATCTTCATTGTGGTGCTAAAGGAAAAGTCACATGATGTATCCTCTGGGGATCATGAATGTCTGTGAAAACTTCATGACAATCCATCTAATAGATAGTGGTGGACGAACTGACCTACATGTCCTTCGGGCAACGCTGCTACGTGTACCAACATTATAACATTTCATAATATCTTTAGTACTGGAAAAAGGCCAAACATAAAACAAACACTGGCACCTTCAGCATATAATTAATGATTATTTCTTCCAGTTTCCAGTTTCTCTTCTAAATCTCCTAAATCTGTGTTATACTTGACATTGTAACCGCAGTTGTGCACATTCACCCAAGGTCATGGTGACTTTGATCCCCTTTTCAAAGACTCACTACTCTTGCTGCATCAGCAGGGACTGAAGCAACTCTTGGCAACAACATAATACACTTAACTCTTCATCAGGGGGAATAGTTCCCAGAAAGAAAGAGATGGCAGACAGAAAACACTAACTTTCATAGACACACGGCCAGACCAGTGAGTGATGTCTCTCACTGAAACAAGCTATCCACTCTAATAAGTCAACTTTGTTCAGTAGAAAGTCTTATTTTATCACAATCTTAAAGTAATTTCTGTTCAGATAATAAAATACTACAACTGACAATGTAATGTTTCTAAATAAGTCATTACCTTGTCTTTATGTTTTTACTCACAATTACAGTTAAAGTGAGATACCTAATTTGTGAATTAACAGTTTCCAAATAGCATCAACGAAACATACCGGCCAACTTGACATAAATCTATCAAGCCTGAAGTTAGTGTGCATTTTCAAAAATGATTTATGGAAAGGCCAGTTGTTTGCGCCAGGTATTGTGAAATGGTGATCTGTTGCCAAACACAACACAGCAGTTGTACAACAGTACACAGACACCAAAGGCTATTTAAATGAGACATTTCATCCATGTTTTGTGTGAAAATGCTATAGCCCAGTTCAACATCTGCCCATTTTCTCTTCCAGGATCATCATAGTGACTCAAAGAAGTAATGTTACACAGGGATTATGGGAAAACACCCCAGTGGGTGACCTGTATGCCTTGCATCTCAAGCCAGTGAATGATTTAATTTTGCTTGACTGTGATTGTGGTTCAGGTCCTAACATTTAGGGCTTGTAGTGTCTGTTATTCCTGATTCACACCCGTGGAAACAGACCTACACTTTGGAGACTTTCATCAGAATTTTGCTATTGCTGCAACTCTTTTCAAATTTGAAAACATGTTTTTGATCTTGAGTTTTAGTTAGTGTATTTGTATTAGCATCAGTGTATTTGTTTTACAGGCTGGTAGAGGAGATATAAACACCTTCACCTTGCACTTCAAGTTAATCCTGTCCTGTGTGACCCATACAGACAGTTGTAAGGTTATGAAATTGTGACCACACCTCTGTTTTGTGTGTTCATATTTCCCGTCAGTAGTAGACTAGAAAGAGGATAGACTCTGCAAAGCCACACAAACTTGGATGTGAAAATGTGAAGTATGTGGAAAGAATGGGGGCAGACTCTAGGATAAACTTGGACTGATCCAAGAGCAATTGAATGATCCTCTGGCCTGCTGGTCTGTTTAAGAGCTAGAATATCCAGATTCAACCAGTCAGGCAGAAGTTCAGAAATAGTTATTGGCTTCCAACCCTCTGATTCCCTTGTTGGCTGCCACAGCACCAGTGGATTGGTCAGAGATGACCACTCCAAGAATATTTAATTTCATCTCACACTGGAATACACATGGACTTATTAAAGTTTTGGAGTGTTCATGGTGCTTTGGAAAGCTTCATGAGAACACTGGAGAAAAGTCTGACCACATCTCCATCCGTTCCATTCAAAGCTGGTCTGCCGTTGACCACAGATAAATTATCAAGAGTCTGGGAGTGAACAGATGTGGCCGACACCTAACTGGCTCCACCAACACTCCCTCCGTCTGCCTATGCTTTTTCCCTCCTGTTTTGCCTTGTTCTGCTACTCCCTTCCTCTACTTTCTCCTCTGCACCAGAAAAACGGTGCAGTATCCATCACCGTATTGAAGTTGACCTTAACATATGTCTTGGACATTACAAGCACTCAAAAGCTCTTTCCATCTTCTGGTGAGTGTTCCCTTGTGTCGCTGTACAAACTGTTCCTACCACCTGAAATGCAATCACATGGAATATCGAGGGGTCCCACCAATACCATTTCTACCCCTTAGGAGTTGTGGAATGTGGATGCATTTGCAGCAATAAGTGAGATAGGATATGGATTCATAGTTATGCTATGATGTCACTGAGGAATTGGGAGTCAAAAGTAAGCATCAAGTAAAAACACTAGAAATGAAGAATTCTCGCTCTTCAACCAAAATACGGTCGTGTTGTGAAAAAGAAACCATAGCATATTAAATCTATTCACAAAAGTAGCAAATAACAAAGACAAGTGTCTCCTGTGTGTGCTTTTTGTCCACTTTCTCCCCCCAAGTCACATACTGTTCTGTAACAAGCCTGCAAGTTCCTACCACACACTCTGAAGAAATAAACTTAAAAGCTAAAAAGGGAAGTTGGACTGCTTCTCCTCTGGCACACAAAATGATAAATGTGGATGAAACAGGAGAACCTTTCTCAGGATACAGACAGTGCCATCTGTCTGTCTTAGTGTCAGTCTGGCTGGAAACAGGCCTCCAATGTATACAAAGAACGTGTTTTGTCTGGTGAAGAGAGTTACCCGGCACTCTCTGTTCAGTTAGGATCAACACTGGCACTTAAGACTCATCTGGCTTGAATTCACATTGAAGAAAGATGGTTGACCTTCTATTCACCAAAGGCCCTGACACATGCTGCTCCTGCCAGTGCAGGGTGTGGACACCATGATGGCTTATGAGGGACTATGTAGGCCAGATTCCACATCTAAGTGTTTTGGTATGAACAAGTTTTAAATGTTATATAGATATATATAGATATCATTTAAATCCAGAAGACACTGACTATTAAGAGCAACAGTTAGAAAATAGTAAAAACTGCATTTGTTTCCATATTTTCATGATATAAGCTAATTTGCTCCTTTTACTCCCTGCAACTGCTCCTTGCTCCAAATGCAGAAGTTTGTTATTCAGGTCTATGAATAGATCAAGAAAGTTGTAGCAAATGCAACAAAGCTTTTACCAAGTCAGAAATAATATCAATCTGGTCTGCAGTGGTGTGCTCGCAAGAACCAGGCATGACAAGTCGAGCAATGGCGCACACACAGAGACCCAAGATCAAGGATCCCACTGAAACAGCAGAGTTAATGCAAAATAAACTGAAGGCAACCATAAAAATCCTAAATGCACCGCTGAGTTTAAACCTGCCTGCAAATTTTGGCTGCTATGGGTCTGATTTCAGAGACCCACTGCCGATACTTCTAGGAAAGAAGAGGAGGAGTAAGAGATAGGTGGAAAATACACAGGGATCCAAAACCCTGTTAGTATGAATAAGCTAAAAACCAGTATGCCTTACTAATTACTATTGTGGCTCTGTAATCTTATAAAATCCAGTCATACCAGAAGAGGTAAAAGAAATTGAGACATTTGGAGACTTTTTTAAAGGAATAGTTTGACATTATGTATGGACTGGTTAGCTTAGCTTGGCACAATCACTAGAAGCAGGAGAAAAAGACTAGTCTGCCTGGCTCTGCCCAAAGGAAATACAATCCACCTACCAGCATCTCCACAGCTGATTTGTTTGTTTAAATGTTGTTTGACCACATCTTTTTCAGTTATAACTTGATCATGACAGTATCTTCAACATTCCGTGAATGTCATGGAAATGATGAGCATTAGGAAACCAGGTTGTTGACTTGAGGGGAATACTGTGTAATTTTCCATTTTTATTATAATTCTTTGTTTACAGTCGTTCTGTTCTCCACAGCTTCTCGCTGCGTTTGGTAGAATCTCCTGTCCAAATAGATGATAAATACACAGCAATTACGTATGCTGTTGTTCGGATTCAGGAACATTTTGGTCTCGTCCTGTTGACAGCTTGTTTAAAACCCATGTCCTCCGCTCTCCGGCCATGTGCTGTTGGAGGTGCAGTATTTTATGCAATGTTGTATTTATGCTTAGAAATACTGAAGATATTCGACATTTGAAGAAACAACTGGCTGGCCCTTCACCCAAACATCTGCCTTGGCCAGACGGGACTTATCTCAGTTGGAATGGTGCGTTATATATTGCTTAATATTACCATCCATGTGTGTGTGTGTGTGTGTGTGTGTGTGATGTCAACACCTGTTTATCTAGTTATTTGGCAGTTGTGTTTCCTCCAAAATAACAGGCCGGACCTTCTAGAGTCCAAATGGACATTAGCGGATGTTCCTTTTTTTTTAAAACACATCCTTGGTGACTTCATTCACTCTCTCGCCACTTACCAGTCTTTTACATACCCTCTCTGTCCTTAATATCATCACCACATTAGCACTCTTTAAGTCCATAAACACTCTCTTTGGCTCACTCAGATGTACAAAGTGGTATTCGGACACAAACCAGTCCTTGTTAGGGACCATGTCTCTGCCATGCTGAGCTGATGATGCCATGGTGGGGTTTGGCTGGTAATGTGTTTCCCAGTCAAAGTCCTTCTGCCTCGGGCCCAGCCAAATGACACCCGAGAGTTTTGGATATATCTGGTGAAGACATCACCCGTTTTACAGCCAGCCAGTCTGAATGTTTCCACTAAAGCACTCTTATATTGTCACCATATTCCAAAGGAATAAATCAGCATCTAGTACAAATAAAAGCTGGATAATTACATGTGAAAATATAACAAAAATAGAAAATGTATATGATGTACTGCATGGGGTGATTTCATTAACTGTTCTATTTACACATTTTCAAATGTAAGAAACCTTAAAATCAATCGATCTGTAAAATCTGGTTCATCTCAGACTTTCTTTTGATACATAACCTTGATTAAGGCTAAGCTTTAGATAATAAATGTTGCTCAAACATTTACTGCACCAACACCCCTTTAAATCATATAATTTGCTCAACCCGTCGCATCATAATTCATATAAATATGAACTGAAATGTTAAGACAGATTCACCTGGTCTATAAAACTGACAGGACAATTTAAATGGATGGTGCAGAAGGACTGGACACGCCCTTTAATTTGACTTGGATGGACATCAAAATTGGTTGTTATTCGATAAATATTTATTATAGCTGTTTAATGTGTTAAATCCAAGGGCTCAAAACATAATCCAACAGTACGCCTTATAAAAGGACTGCAAAAGATTGTTTTCTTGGTATGTACTTGAATAGCAGTGATCTCCTCTGTCCTCTGAGCCGTGTATCATAACTGGTCATGAATGAATGTATTTTGGCAGGATCACACTACACTGTGTCAGCTAACAGCTAGCTAACCGCAACCACACCATACCATCACACTGCACTGACTGGGCAGCTTGTTTAAAGGCCTTCATTCCTTCATATTCACCATATGTGGCTTTTGATTATTGGCCCCTGCTGTGGTTGCTGCTATCAGCAAAAGCCTTTGATTCCTCTCTGTGTGCAGCTTCCAATGTTATTTGACCCACAGGGGATGTTTTGCTGTGGTTTGTGCATAATGTTTGTATCTCATACTCACATGCTGAGTTGCTGCAGCATGTCAAAGTGCATTGCCATCTTTATTTCTGATTGACATGAGTGATTCTGACAACATTTGTCCTTTTTCAGGTGGATTTCCCCACCCTCACAAAATGCTGACTAGGTGCTGCCTTTGAGTACTGTATGTGCACTGTCACGATGGATCAATGGAACGTCTCAAAGGGATGCCATAATTTATGTCTGGACGATTAGCAAACATGTCCGCTGTGCTAACACTGGAGAAAGCACATTTGAGTACGGAGAGGAAATGTGCGCATAACCAAATTCTTTGAGTTAGAGAATATTTAGAAATGTGGACAGAATGGTCTGTGGTTATCCAATGCAGTGTTTTTCCAAAAATGCAGTGAATACAAAAAGACACCACCTTTAATCCTTCCTTTATTATAAGCCTTAATAGAAGGGAAGTTTTAATGTGGAGAAGACATCTCATTTGTACATGGACATGTAAATGTACTGAGTACATTTCTTGAAAGAATTAACTATCATTAAGTTTGATCACACAGTATTTTCATGACACTGCCTTGAAGCTTTGATGGTTTGTGAATTCAATAGCTCAATCAACACTGAAGGTACAATTACAAAGCATGCATTTGATGTTATGATAATGGTAGAGAATCAGGAACTGAAATGTATCCCTAGCTGCCCCAACCACGAATGTTACCTGAGCCATTTGACCGTTGCTGGAGTTCTAGGAGTTGATTGTGATCCTTCAGGCAAAGGTCAATGATTCATTTCCACCACAGAGATCCATAAAGAATCCGTTGAGTGTTGTTTTGCCTCATGAATATACAATATTACACTTTTCCTAAGACTTATGGGCTGAGATGCCTATAGATTTTCCATTCTGGCTTGTTATTAATGATGGTGCTGGCAGTGGCACCCTATAAAACCGTCATATAGACATACTAGCATGTAGCATTTGGCAGGTCGAGTTTTTGGGGTCACCGTCAACTTTACGTGCACCAGTGTTAACTATTGTTTTGTTTCCATGACATCTAATTATAAGACTGAGGGGAAATGTAGATATGTAGATCGCAAGGCTCTTTTTATTCAGACACTTGGCAGCTGACATATCATACTTTGCTGTTTCAACCCAAACGGCTCTGGGAGAGTTGCACTCGCTTTGTTGGCAGACAAGGAAGCTGCTTGGCTGCTCACCTCAGCCCAGTAAATCAAAAACAGACTCAAATGGAAAGAAAGAAAAATGCCCACCAAACATATCCAGACCTATACAAGAGATTAATCAAGCCTCTCGAAGGCCCCGGTGAACACTTGTACTTACAGCAACTTATTGTGCCGGGCGTCACTAAAAGAGGATGGAGTCTGGATTGCAGATTTGCGGAGTAATGAGAAAATTATGTTCCGACACAGTGAAAGGATTATTTGACAGAACACCAAATGCTTATGTGTTCGTCATGTAAAAAGAGTAACTGGCAGCTAAGCTTACAGAGGAATAAAGCAACTCTGGTCAAGGTTACAATTAGAGTTTGATAATGCAAACCACATTGGTTATGATTTTAGTGTCAATTCACTGCCTTTCTTAGATGTTACCCCTTTGTGGTGTAAAATTAATTATTTGTGGAATAGCTGCCTCAAAGTGTTGGAACCAAAAGTGTGTTTTTTGTTGTTAATTTATGGTACCCCTCAACCTAAAACCTGGCAATGGATGTGTGTATTTTCTTCTAATAAGCTTATGTTCCTGCTGATCTCCTGCCACACTGAAATTGAATTAGTTCTTTAGCATTGGTAGCCCTGTAATAAAGTTGCAATGGTGTATTGAAAATTGCTGAATTTGTCTTTACAGCAGTAAAAAAAAATTAGATTGAAGAAAATTTTGACATTTTCCTATATGCACTGCAATTGTGTGTCATGTCAAACTCCTTTACCCAATAAACCATAAGCTGCCATGTGTATTCGTGCCCATCACAGCTTCTCAGACAGTTTTACAAGCTCTCATTTTTTATTTAAATCATTTTCAAGCAGGCCTTTAAATATGCAAGAAAAGAAAATTACTGACAAAGAAAACGATCTCACTCTAAGTGAATTTAAAGAGTGTATTTACTGAACTGTAGAAGATGCAGAGTGGGTTATTCCAGGTCTATATTTTTACAGGAAGATTGCCTTCAAGAATGACTCAGATTACTTAATGTCTTTGTTTTGAATAAAACGAGAATTGCTGTCTGTAACAATCCCAATCATTTTGAAGGAGTTTAAAAGAACCAAGAATTTGCACAGAAATTTGATCCAGTACTGCGGGCACTTGTCACCACATCAAACATTTTACGAGAAGTGGATTTAATCATTAATGTACTTCCTATTGATTCATGCTTATATCAAATTAACAAGATGTGACTTGGCTAATTACTCAATGCAAAGAAAGGACGCATTCCACTCTGGTTGTGTTGATAAGATGGGATGTGTGGGTTGAAGTTCTAGCCCAGCCTTGCAGCATATTTAGACACACTGAACATTCCCTGCAGCTAAATTCAAAATGCATAAAAGTTTGAATTGGCACAAAAGTAGGCTGCAAAGATTAGAGACTCACCCAAATAAAGTGGTGGGGTTTTGCTGAATATTATAAAAGATCCACATAATGACGAGTTAAAGTGAGTTTTTTTGTAAAGTTCTTTTTTCAAATAATCCATTTTGTATACTCTTTAAATGTCTGCTTTAGCAAATATTCCATTTCACATTGCAAAACTGCCATTGTTGTTCATAAACCTAATCACACTTCCACATTTAAAACCACACAATCACATTAAATCAGCGCTATAATGCAGTAATATTCCATTTCCAGGCAGCTGTGTTTGACTAGGTATCTATAATGAAACCAAGTGAATGATTTTATTATGTGAAGGCTGCTCTGGGCTGACAGGACCGCCTGAGGACTGCACATTAACTCATATTTGTTCTTATTTTCTTCTTTATTATACTGGCTAGGTTTGTAAATGCTCAATCTATAATAACCCAAATCCTTGCACTCTTTTTTAAACCATGCAATTACAATTAATCAATGTTTTAATGCTACGCTGCTCACGAGCCAGGCAGCTGTGTTTGCCTATTTCACCATATCCTTCTCCTTTATTACAGGGCACGATGTAAACTTGGCCGATTGTGAAGTGTTCCCTCTTTTACTTTGCTTTCCGCCGAGCAGGAGTCTGTCACCATGGAGACAAAAAGTCCTGCCAGCCCTGAATGGCCACGTTTATACCAAAACTCCACTTGAGTGAGTGTTTCCGTCGCCTGTGTGCCTCTTTTTTTTTTTTTTCTAGATCCATGTGGGGCCATGGGGTGAGTGATGAGGAATAGTGAATGCTGGAGTCCCCCCAATGAAAAGACCTTTTGTGTGGGTGTACATTATTATGACAATAGGTGATCCTTGGGTTTATGGAGACGCTATTCAGCATGGCCTCCATCCACCTTTTCACACACTCAGTAGGACTAAGTTGGAGTAAATTCCTAAAAGTGACATGGAACAAGGAGTCAGATCAGTATTATTGCAACATGTCCTCCAAAATATTATTTCCATCTTATCTCCTATTCACTCAGTTTTCAGCCTCCAACAGAATTGGATACTGAGGGTCAACTATTGGATGATTAATGGCTGCTGCAAGGCCTTTGATACTTTGACTGTCCAGTTAAAGAATTTCACCAGGCCACTAATGGTAGAGTGACTGCTTTTTATTTTGCAGTAATGATTTATCAGACTGGCAGAAGGGCACTCATCTCACCTCAAACATGAAAAATACCCATTAAAGCTGGCAGTTGACTGACCAAATATGTGCGTGCGTGCATGCGCGTATCCTCGTGATTTAAAGGAAAGGATACATACACTGAACCAAATTGACGGGATTCCTCCAGTGTGATTATCATATGAATTGAAGTATCAACACACAGCCTCACTTTGATTGGTCCAAATAAGGTCATTTCCCACAGTAGCGCTGGCCCAGAACCCGGTTGTCGGTCTGTCACTGCCATCATTGGTGCCTCTACTCTGCATTTGTGTGTCTGTCTGCGTGCATGTGTGTGTGAGAGCTTGCATGTGTGCGTGCAGAGTCTGCTTTGTCCATCACGGCTGAGACACTCAGTCAAAGATGGGAACGCTCCTCCACCTCACTGCTGGTAAAATACTTAGAGAGTCTGGGATGGGATTTGTGTGTACAATCTTGCACTTAGTATTTAAAAGGCTTCCTTGGTTTGTCATTAAGAATGACGAGCATATGACAGGCAAACAATACTGTCTTTGTAGAGGAATGTTACCAATGTGAAGGTGAACTATAAAGATATAATGCAGGAAACAGGTACTCTAGGTATTTTATGTCTGTTTTAGATACTTACAACTGTGAAGGATTATTTAAAAAAGGCACGCTTAATGCTAATTATGTGGTATTTTTCTGAAAAATGCATCTAACTGAACCATACTTTGTCACAAGGGACTCCGTAATGTGCCATCTGGCTTTACGGTTTCACACATGCAGCAATTCAGAGTCCATCACATCCCCCATCACTGGTAAATCAAGCCACATCAAGGCTCCCCTTGCACTGACTCTCTAAATGAAACATCATTTTAGCTCATTATAGTGAAGTAGAGCTAGCTGTCTAGCTGACCACAAACTACATGACGGGTCATTCTCGGTATATGAGAACATGACAAGGATTTTCCCCCCAGAGTTGGTGACTCTGTGGGCTGCACAGCTGTCTTGTTACAGTATATTAACTATAGAGCTTTGGAGAAGAGGGCTTTTAATGGGAATTCCACTGGTTTATGTCCACCAGCAGCTGATATATTATTGGAAGAACAACAAACGTATGACTTGACTTCCCTTCACTCAGTAGCTGCCATCAAAGTACCCTTTAGCAAGGCAGTACAGCTCTTGAGTTGTTCAAATATCTGTTATGCTCTATCTGTCCAACTCCTCATGAAAGCAGTAGGATTATACTCATTAAATTTGACATGATATCAAAATATTTTATTAAAGCAGAAGAATCTTTATCAAACTCAATTCTTTCCAGTAGTTTTTAGCTTTTGAACTGCTGTCAAAAATTCTGTGATATTGGGGAAAAAATACATTCAATCCAATACAAATTAAAAACTAACAAAGGGTAAGATGTATAAACAAGTGGTTCATCTAGACTTCCCCTGGGGCTACATGTCTTACTCAAATTACACCTTTTGTCTAGCTTCCATCAATCAAACCTGTCCAGACCTACACATATAATATGTCATTTTTACATCAACATAATGTTTTCCATTAACATTCTCAAACATCATTTCACTTTAGGGCATCATTGACTGACTTTAACGACCCTAAAATGTTTTTTTTCTTCTGCCCACTCATTTGTAATGTACTGGTAGAGGCGGAGTTCGTGTGAGAATGGTAGTAAGTGGTGTTTTGAAAGGTCTCGTAGATTAGGCTGACTTGGAAAGTGTAAGATTTAAGAGAGAAAAGGTCAAACAAATAAATAGTCTGCAGATTGCTTAATAATAAAGAGATACAGTGGCTATAAACGGTAAAGAAGAGTGTAGATACAGACTCTAGCTTCACATAAAATACTCTATATGTGTGCGTGTTGAGTAATGGGACAATGAGATGTAAGCTCCTTACCCGAGCATGTCGGCACAGACAAACAAACCCATACAGTTCCCTTATGTCTCTTTTTCACACAGAAACCAATCAGCAATATAATCCCCAAACATTTTTTATATATATATATTACTATATTTCATACAGGATCCTCCTGATGTGAATTGCACACATCAGCCTGTGGCTTTCTTAAGGCAAGCTCAAAGATTAAGAGCCTTTTTCTGCCCAGAAAATCACAATTGTCAACATCTAGATGACTGCGTTGCCCTTTTGCTTTTGGCAAATCCTCTGCGGCTTACGGCAGAACGGAGAGATGCTGAGGTCACAACTTTGTACAAAACCGTTGACCTCTCTCTGAAACCTCTTATCTTCAAATCACAGGTAATAATACCTGCAAACTCCTGCTCATCACACAAACATGGAACTTTAGGCTTCCTGAATTCCCACTTTAAAAAAAATAAATCTCCTTAACCACGCTCCATAACTTTTTCTTTGATTTATTTCTCTTATTTTGACACCCCTGAGTCTGATTTTCCCTCTTGATCTTATCATACCCTTTACTGTCACTTTGAAACTTCTGTCTCTCTCTTCTTCTTTTGTTTCTGCTGTGGAATATTAACACCTGAGAACAAAGGTGGCAGGGCAGCTGTAATTAAAGTGTTAGTAATATGACACTCTTGATTCCCCATAAAGACCTGAGGGAGGTCAGACATCAGTTTCAGCTTCAAGATTCAGTGTTTCTCCCAAAACTCTTCTGACTCTTCTGCAAAAGGTCACAGATTAGATCTCCACAACACATCTACATCTTCACCTTCACATCAGCCACATGTCGTGGCAAAACCGCCTCCTCAGTCTACAATAAGGGTCTGCTTTCCATCATCTGTCTAAGATTGAAGGATGGGGGTTTTTCTTCTCCCAATCGCATTATTATAAAATGTGCCAGGTATGATCTCACCATTTGTGTTGGACACCTGGCTTTATCCAACACGTCACATCATGCTGTAATCCTCCTGACCTCTGCCCTCTATCCATGCAAAAAAATGTCTCTTCTCTTTCCCTCGGTCTGTGGACTCAATGTGAGCTTCTCTAATTCTGTTAAGGATTACTTGAAATCCCAGGCGTCAAAATGTATGTTAACTAAGGTCATTATATTGTACAAAAACCTGAAAGTGTTTGAAAAGGTAGTGCTTTATCCATTCAAAAGAGGAGTCTTCTTGAGACAGAGATGGACCATTTCGACACACTTGGGGCCACTGCATGTGTGGTCTGCCCTTTGCCTTCTGCTGGGAAAGACAGTCAAGTCGAGAAAGGAAAAGCCAGACAGGATGGAACCTGCTCTTCTGCTATGTGATCCTTTTTAGCGTTGAAGAGAAAGCAAAAGACAGAGAGAAAACATAGAAAGAGAGCAGTTGAGGGAGGTAGACAGTCTTTCTTCTGTGCTAAAAGTCATCTAGAGAGGGTAACTTTTGATCCGAGCGGTGATCAGTTTATGACACAAATCCACGAGTTCTGACAATATGGAAATTTCAGACTTCATCAGTGGTGTGAAAGTGGAACTAAGTCTGGATATACAGAAAAATAGAGATTTATCATCATTTCCATTTAAAGTTCAATAGCTGGTTTTGTGACAAGGAAGCAGATAGAGGCTGAGGCTTGCTTGCCAACTGGACACATGGCTGCTAATGGAGACATTGGCTACGCTGAAGTTAAACTTCTCACCTTCCTGCAACAGCATGACACAAGTCTCTCTAAACACTTCGCTACCCAACGCCTTACCGTCATGATGATAAGATGAGGTCTGGTTCACTTGGGGTTAAAAAACAGACCTCCCACTCCCACCATTGCCTTGATTAGATCCAGCTTTGGCAGGTCCAATACAGCAAGCCCAAAGTCCAGGTTTACGGCAACTTTGCTCATTAAAGAGTGAAAATAAGATATAGGAACATTTTCAAAAGCAGCCAAGTATCTCTATAATTTTAATCCATATTAATTTGATTCTGCACTCATGATTTACGTCCAATGCCAGTATTTGTTTTCACTTATACAGTGAAATATCTCAACATCTACTGAATGACATAACACATAATTTGTAATAACCTTTGTGACTCCCAGACATTTAAGTAAGTGCAATCATCTGGGTAATTCTTTTAATTTGTCCAATAAGTTGATTTATGATGAAATAGCTGCAAAAACAATGGCATTCCCGCCGACCTCAGATGCACTTTGTGTTAAGAGCTAATCAGTGAATGTTGCATTCATGCTAAGCTAAGATGGTGAACATGGTAAACATTGGTTAGAACTGTGAGCTTAATGACATTTAGTTAATTAACATTTAGCTCAAAGCACTGCTGTACAGCCTCACAGAGCATTCTTAGTCTTGTTGTTAATAATAAAGAGATACAGTGGCTATAAAAGGTAAAGAAGCCCCTGTTTGGCCAATAAAGTCCAATAGCCCCAATAGCCCATTAAGGATGCCCAAACAAACCTAATCAAGATTTGGGGATTTGGGGTTAAAATAGAGGAGGAGGTTTGCTGTGGGGGAGGTGCCCATCAAAATAGATTAGACAAAAGTGTGTGTGTGTGTGTGTGTGTGTGTGTGTGTGTGTGTGTGTGTGTTTGTGTGTGTGTGTGTTTTGTTTTATCCTGGGGGTTTTCAGGATGGAGGCTGAGTGAGGATGAATGACAGAGATTGTGAAAGAGGGAGAAAGAGTTCGTGTGCAGCTTTCTCTGCTGAGCTCCACACCGGACCTATTATTACCAGATGTCACAGTGAGAGTGGCTGGCAGTCGAATCCCTACTTATTTCCTTAAACTCAAACTCTCAGCCTCTTTCTCCTCTTCTTCTGCTTCCTTTTTTCTTCTTTTCTCTCTTTGGTCCCTCTCCCTGTCTCCCTTTTCCTGCTCTCGCTCTCTACTTTTTTTTTGTCTTCCTCCCTTCACCATTTCCAGCTGTTTTTGGAGCACGCAGCGAGAGCGGGGCAAGTTCTCCACCAATTGTTTCGGTCCTGAGAGGAGCTCGGCGGTTGGACCCCTCCCTCCTTCTATCTCTCTCCCCTCTCTCTCCTCTGTCTCTCTTCCCCTGTCTCTCTCTCTCCTCCCCTTGTTGTGACAGAGCACACCTGCTTGATCTTGGCTACACGCGTTCCGAGTCCAATTACCCCATAGGCCCTCGCAGCCACTTCACAGTCTCACCCCCCTCACTCGACTGGATTTTTGGGAGTCAAGCTCATCTCGCCCACTTCTACTCTCTTTGCCTTGCTTCTACTGAGAACAGGTAGGTTAATCCTTTAGCTCTGAGAGGGAAGAAACGTATGGGTAATGTTCAAGGTTCCTCTCATTTTTAAAGAAAAAGAGAATAGTCTTGAGAGAATGGCTTGGTTTTTGCTGAATTTAGACTTTTTGCATAAATGGAGGCATGACAAAATCTATTATTTGTGATTTAAAAGTCACATTATTTGCTGATGATGTCATTTTAGATGTTAGATTTCAGCATATGTGTGTCTTTCTGTTAACTGGATGGATTTGTGTATGTTTTATTCGTTACTTCATACATTCATATGTGGTGTGTATATTCCGGACATGTTGCCAGGTCTTGTTCCCACAACTCTCTTGGCTTTGTGATGAGACCTTAATCATTTCCAGTCCAGTCGGCATACAGCTCAGTGAGAAGAGCAGCGGCTAGGGAAGGGGGTGTGGTAGTGCAGCTGATGCTGGTACCTGACTGCTCTGCCAAAAAAACATATTCTTCTGGCCCATCGTTAATCTCCAAAGTATCCACCACTGAGTGCCATGTGATGTTTTTAGGAGTTTCTCAGTTTACAATTTCAGATTCCAGTTTTTAAACTGTTGCTTTTCGTGGCAATTGGCCAAATGTTTGGACACTTGTTTGGATGTAACCCATAATGAAGTGCATTCCTCAAGCTAGTTCTGTGAATGTGTTAGTTTTATACACGGCAGAGTGAATCAGATTTGTATTGCTTACACAAAGATGAGGGGTTAAGTGAGGGAAAGAACATTTAGATTTTCTTTTCTCTTAAGTGGTTAGCTTCTTATTATTGTCATCATTTGCAAACGTCAGTGGAAAAGATTAGGATTTCTTTCTTCCTTTTCTCTCTTTGTTTTGCTTTCTTTCCTTCTGTTTTTTTTTCTTTCCCTGTGACATTTGGGCAATCTACAAGCAAATGAGAAAGAAAACAGCTGAAACAACAATGAGGATTTCTTTGTGTTGATTCAGCCCATTATTTCTTGTCAAGACTTTGATTTGGAAAAGTTGTTCCTGTTGCTTCTAACACTTTCCATTACAGCAGTTCATTTGAGACTGCAACCAGACTGTTTTAACCCCAATCTCTTATCTGTCTGCTCTGCGGCCCTGCTTCTTGTCAGAATGAACATTCTGCCCACTGTGGCGTTTGCTGCTGTGTTTTCACAGGAGCAGAACAGGACCCAAATTGCTAGGGGCAACTTAAAGTGAGAGGCTTTGAAGAGGAGATGAAAAAAAAGCTGTACCTGGCAACGCACAGAGCCATTAATCTCATAATGGTACAGCTTCCTCTATCAAAGAGAGGTCTGAAAGCTTCCCAGCAAGCCACCACACAACTCTCAGCTAACTCATTACATCCTTTTTGCCAGCAGGGAAAAAACCTAATAAGACTCAGCTGCACTGAATTGCACTGAAAGGACCAGAGTAAAACGGAGCAAGGGAAAAACTGAGACAAACACAATAGATTTAGTAAATGGGACTTTAGAACAGAGGCAAAAAGAGGCTCAAACACTGTACTGAAATACACGCAGAGCAATAAAAGTACTTCATCAGTTCATACTGAGTTGAGCTCAGCAGATGTTTAACATTTGAGTAAATGGAAGGTTTGAAGGAGATAAGGCCCAGATTTGCACTCAGGGGCTGCATTTTCCATCTGGACTTCAACTCTTCTGGGTCAAAAAGAGCAAAAGAACAATGAAATTGAATGGACATCAGCCATGAAGGCTTTTTTCCCCCCTTTTGCTCACTGGAATACCAGAAAGTTCCACATGTCAGTCTTTCTGGCCAAAGTTTTAAGGGTCAGACAGAGAAAGAAAATAACATAAGCTATGGTGGAGAAGCTGGGGAAGGAAGGAAAGAGCACAAAAAGGGAGGAGGAGATGGAAAGAGAAGAAAGGGAGAGAAGGTTGAGCAGTTCGTCCACGTCTGTTCAGCGCCGACTGTTGATAATGGGACTGAGGTTGATGGCAGGCTGACAGCTCTTCTCATGGAACAGCTGAAATGTGGTTTAACCACTCGCTGGCTTTCTCATGCTATGGCTCCAGACAACAGGCATGCTTTAAAGACCCTAAAATGATCTTTCAATAATAGCCATGACTCAGACACTTTTTTTTTTCTGCTTAAAGAAATTATATTGATTGTAGTGGTCAAAAGAGTGTCTTGGGCATTCTTGAAGCCAAAAACTTCCCATGCACACAAACATGGGAGCATTTATTGGTCCAACTCCTATTACAAGAACATTTTGGCTCTGAAATTGTTTGTTGGCTGTGTCTTTGCATATTTTCAGATACACATGTTCTCACTCACAAAATCCCCCGATATATCAGAAATATGTTGACGACCAACGACTCCCCACACCACTGCCAAAGGAAGCGCTCACTAAAATCACTCACTTTTTTTATGTGGATCATGCTTATGTGTCTGAGCATATGTGTTTATGTAACCACGTGGGAGGGGAGTTCACATTCATTTGCTGATGGGTTAAAAGGGCCACACGTGTTTTAAACGTCCTGTGGCCTTGTAAATACCTTCCAATGATTCATTGCTGACAGACGCTCTGCAGAGGCAGACGCAGGCCTGTGGAGAGTTAAAGAGAAGGGGGGAGTTAGCGGACAGGGGTGGAGGGTGGGATGGTAGTTGGTGTCTGCTTTATATTGTTTCCTTTATTGCATTTGCTAAAATCAAAACACCATGGTGCTTAATATTCAAGTCTGTTTCCTTCATGCTGCAGAAGTTGCTGAAGTTCTGCGGGTATCTCATTGATTTTCTGAGCTTGAAAGTTTCAATGAAAGGCAGTGACAAAGAGGAGAAAGTGACAAAGCAAAAGAGGGAAAATTACTTTACTCCCTCATGCGAGCTCTGCTTCCTTTCTGGGAATCATTAGCAATGCTGAGGCCAGACTTGGGGGAGAGGGGAGGGGAGGACAGAGAGAGATGAAACAAAAGCGGGACATAGGAGAATGGACAAGGATGCCGCCGTCACAGGAAATGTCAACCTCCACCCCTTTTATTCATGGTCAGGCACAGGATGATGAATCCCAGGTTTCAGAGACACGAGAGAAGAAAATTGAGATGGGTAATGTATCATTTACCACATGTCCTTTATTGGGATGTGGTAGATTGTAAATCTTTTGAAAATACAGGCTGCATGTGCTTTTTACTTTTTGATACATCTTTTCTTTAGCCACCATAGTTCCACATGCAACACGTCACCAGGCATCTGCTGACCACTCAAAGCCCTTTCAAAGTGAACCATCATTTGTCTCAGTGCAGTGAAATGCACATTTCCATTCCAGATTCATCGCTTCAGTGAAGTTCAGAGTAAAATGCCTTGCATTACATATTAACATAAGAGTCTTCATGATCTTTCTTCACTAGAACATGAACATAATCACAAAAGTCATCATAAAGCCCACCATTGCTTTTCACAATTAGGTCCACAATTGTATGTATATTACATTAAAAATGGAAAGATTATAAATACATCAGATGCACCCTCCTCCAGTGAGACACTGTAGGGTGAATGTCTCTCCAGAAGTATGTAAAGTTCACCTTCTTTTCACCTCAGAATGACCTATTTTGTTGTCTTTGTGCGATTGTGTACCAATTCTTGTCACATTTGCACTGATTAGTGTCAGTCCACTTCTTGTAAATAAAGCCTGTCCCATTTTTTTGTAAGCTGGCATACAGCAATGTGAGACTGGCCATGTTCCCCAAAAGAAACCACACTGAACTGAAACATTATGAAAGAGAATTTATTATGGAAAATTCTAATGTTTGATTCAACAATTAGTATACCCAACATCCAAATATTAAAACCACTTTTTTAAAGGGAATGTTATTGGTAAATTATAGGTTGGACATGGTCTGTATGTAATAAATCCTGAAAACAAGTGGAGATACAAACAAAAACTCAATTGTTCATCTCAGCAATGAATCAATTTTAGGAAAAGGTCATGAAAAGTCAGATCATGTCTGACTGAATCATTTTCAGCTCGATGTGATCTCAAGGATTTCCATGTCTCCCACAAATGCAAGTTGCATCTTCTTTGGTGGAATTAGAAATGCTGATAATGATAATGTAGACTACAGTTTGCATGGTCAAGTCATGTTCCAGCACGCTCTGTTGACAGCCCTCTGGGTTTAGCATGCACACACACACCCACACAAGTGTGTTGTTTGAGGAGCTTGTGTTGTGTGTAGAATCTTCAGGTGTGTATGTGTGTGGGGCGGGGGCATTTCTTAGAGCAGGCCATCCTGCAGGGCCGGCGGACACATCTGAGCAGTCTGGTAATGAAAGAGCCGATGCCTGGGGCACAGCAAGTTGTCTCATGCATCGTCTTCAGAGGCTTATCCCAGCTGCGAAAGCTGTGAAAAGCCTTGAATTTCAACTTTAAAAAACAGCTTGCATTTGACCATAATTCCTTGTTTTGAATGTAGAGTGACCTTCATGTTCACAAGCAGATCTCAGTTGAGCATGTACCCATTAATTCGCCACTCTAATGTTGACACACAGCAATAGATCTTTACAATGTACAGCCCTGCATCTCCAAATCCCCTAATTTAATAATAATATTAATGCCACTTATAGTGGCATTAATATTATTCTGCAGCTGTGGTCACAAATTGTTGGTTAATGTCCCAAACAAAAATCCCTGAAAATCTCTTCTATTCCTTTTTCCTGGTTTTATTTCAAAATCTCATCCACAACTCCTGGGCCTGATTATGACTCACAAAGTAGCAGTAATTCTTGTCTTTAAAGTAATGCCGACGCCATTAAATACTCATAGAGCTTAGTTTGAGATCCCTCTCTCTTCTGGCTCACATTAAAAGCTGCTGAAACGTTTATGGACAAAGGTTGATGGATTGATGGCAGGACACATGGAGGGCAGTCTGCACCAATACACATGTGCATGTATATCTGTTTATGTGCTAGTGGTCATGGGTCAAAGCAGGGAGATAAGGTTCACTAACCAGCAGTGAAACCTCTTGTTATTTTGTGTGCATTGCAGTTCCTTTAAACAGAGCTGCTACAATGGTTTTATGGAAGATTCTGAATGTCCCAGCCTGCAAGATGTGCCAGATGTGAGGAGTTCACAACACAAGTACCTCTATGAAAACTGACTGACTTTCAAATACTTTCCAGCACCGGCAATAAATGTATCATACTACGAGACAAGCCCAACCCACCTGGCATCTAACAAACGGACAAAACAAACAATCAAAAGCATCTACAAGCACTATTTGACCCAGGAGTTTTTTTACAACTCTAAATCCAAATCAACGGCAGAGCGCTGCTGCCAAGTCTGCAGACAAGGCTTTCGTTGGATTGAGCTTTCCGCTGCGCTGAGATAAGGGAGCCTGATACAGCCAACATTACTCAGTCAATCGAGAAGACTGGAACAACGTGTCCTCTGGATCTACTGTATGTTCAGACCGGAGCTCTTTGTTTCAACGCCTCCTGCTACAAAACATACTCCATGTTTCCAAGTGAGACAAAATGGCAGACGTTTTGGATGAAAAACTGCTTCTAGACGTTCAACATCGTGTGACACAATTCCAGGCTCTAAGAGCCGACTTAGGAAATCACCCTTTTGAGTGTTTTTCAGGTTTTTTCCGCTTCATAGCAACAGAACAAGAATAAAAAAGAGACATTAAGAGGCCAAGCTATCCCATCCAACTCAGTTCACTGGTGAATGGAAGAGATTTCCAGCTTGGTCGTACTGTATGCAAGCACTGTAACCACTGGACTGAAGCTGTACAGTGTGTCAAAGTGGTGCCTGTTTGCGGACAGGGACTATAATTACTGCTTGTGTTGAGAGTCCCTCTGAGCCGTGATCCCTGTGACCTGATGTAACCTGGATTTACAGTACATCAGCACATCTCTTTCTTTTGTTCTCTCTCTCTCTCATTCTCAAATACACACACTGGTGAAACCCATTGAAAGATTAAAACCTGTGCATTTATTACGTATACTCACAGACACAGTATGTGCACATGTAGAGGTGCACATGCAACCTGTGCACTTGCTTTAATTCACTTCACTCAAACTTTTGATTTATTAACGCCTAATAACATGCAAATATGCACTTAAATAAACAAACATATAGCACATAAGCATCATACACATGTAAACAGAATATATAAACCAGGCCATAATCACTTTCAGCTTTAGCCAACTGATGGTTTTGGGTCAGTTTCATCATCCTGTTCATGATGTTCAGGTCAAGGTCTGTCTCAGATCATTTGTTAGCGACTGCGGCTCCAATCCGCCCTTCAATTATTGTGGCAGCAAGAGGGAAGGAGCAACCTTTGGCTGTCCACATGACAAGCAGATTGCTGGGTCTCTGAGACTGTGCGTGCGTGTGTGTGTGTTGCTGTGTAAAAGGTCAGGGAGTTAGTTTGAAAGACAGTGTGTATGTGTGTCAACTGGGTTGTGGCTGTGTTAAGAAATAGAAGACTGCATAAGGCAACAGGATTTTCCCACTCACTTCACCGGAACAGTAAATACACGCTCCTCCGTTGCATTTGTGACACAAACTGTTGAAACACTACTTCAGTGGCAAACAAATAACCACGGTGATTCATTACTTTTGAATAGTAAATGCAGTACAGTGGAACACAGCGGCAGCCATGGACTTTCCCATGATGCATCCTGTAAAGGCTCATGCAGTTGTTGTGTTTGCAGCAGCCAACATTGTTTCTAGTATGTGAAAACTAGCTAAAAGATAAATAGATGAAATAGTGAAAAGCAATGGATTATCGGTTGAAACATCCAGCTTCTGCCACTCCTGATGCAAACTGACTTACATATTGACAGTTCAAGTGTATAAAAACAGTACCGTAACAATAATCACTTTTTATAATTATCAGTGTTCCAGTTTTTAACACATTTGGAGCATGATAGTATTTGTGAAGTGATACTTCACTTCATCTGATGGGGTACAGACAAAAAAATCTTGCAAAACACTGCTTTTGTAGATATTGCATCACCAGAATAGTCTTTTTTGTTTCCTTAGTAACATAAACATCCCCCTACAGCTTGTCCTTTCTGACAGTTTGGGTAATTTTCTCATATGGGTTTGCGCTAACCCCTGCTCCATCACCTTTGACTTTCTGCCTATATGTGACCAGTTAAATAGCTTATTTGAACAACCTCACTAAATTGTTTCACCCAAGTGTTTAGCCTCTAGCCCTCCACCTCTTAACCTTTGCCCTTTGCCTCTCTGGACTTCAAGCAATGTATCTTGTTCTGTCTTCCGAACACTGCGTCGTTTTCTCCGCCTTCTATTCACTGCCACAGTGAGAATCTATTTTCTCTCAGAGTATAGCCATGTTAAAAACTAATCATAGACAGGCTATTCTGAAAGTGTATCCACCCAAACCTTTGAACTGTGTCCTCTCATCCTCCAGGCTCCCTGCTAGCAGCATCATGAGGTCAGCCTGTCTCTCTCTGCTTCTGGTCACTGCCTGCTGGGCCCTGCCCTTCCGCCAGTCCGGCTTCCTAGACTTCATGATGGAGGATGAGGCGGGATCAGGTGTGACTGAAGAGACTCCAGATTTAGTAGTCACTTCCATGCCTCAAGGACCCAAGTGCCCCTTCAGATGCCAGTGCCACCTGCGTGTGATCCAGTGCTCTGACCTCGGTAAGACAAGGCACCTCCCACTGATATAAGACTTTCTTGGTTAATCAGTCAAATATTTTGTCTGTAAAATGTCAGAAAATAGAGGGAAAATGCCCATCACAATTTTCACGAGCCCAAAGTGACGTCTTGTAATTGCTTGTTTTGTCCAAGCACCGGTCCAAAACCAAACTATATTCAATTTCACAATGATATAAAACAGAGAAAAGCAAACAATCCATGGGTTTGAGAAACTGGAAACACTGATCATTCCAGATCTAGAATATCGTTTTTAATCTTGAGACACACCATCTTGATCATTTGTTCTGATGCTACATGTGGCAAAATGAATCAGTGTGACTAGATTTGAATTATAATGTTGAGACTGAATGTAACAAGCTTCTTGTTCACATCCATTTTCTTCATCCACTCCTCCATTTGGTGTTCTGGCCTGGTTTCCAAACAAATGAGCTCACTTAGATGGATCAGACGCTGAGGTCAAAGGGGTGTCTGCAGTAGTTTTGCTTTACTTTTATTGTGCTGGATGACATTGCTTGTTTTTAAGAGCAGAGAAAGTCACTGACTTTACAAGATCAACTGTCTCCATCATACACCCAAACCCACAGCGTCAGTCGAAGGGTACATTATGTGACACCAATGTTGATACCTTAAATGCTCACAGATTCTGTGTTATTTCACTTCCTGTAACAATTATCTTTTATTTATTTGCCCTTTCTGTGCAAATCTGTAATCTTAACGTTGTAGTTGAGTGGAGGAGAGTACAGGTTAGTCTGGGCATAGGAAAGTCCCGAGCCAATCCCAGATTTAACAAGCTAAAATGTTCCAAAACTTGTTTCTCAGTCCAAAGCTTACTCACCGAGCTTGAAAGACTACAATTACTTAGTCAGCTTTTTAATTCAGCACAGTCACAACAATTTACTCAGTTGTCAACTTCAATGTTTGGAGCTGTTCCAGTTTGTTTGTCTAATCTAAAGTATAGCATATACAACAGCTTGAGTAATCTCACAAACTTTGTGGGAGAAAAGTCCCTGACTTCATTTATTGTTGTATATTAAATCAAAGTGATTCGCTACGCTGTTGGGTTTGATCGGATATTTTGTCTCTGCTTTTGTTTGGAAGGCAAAGGGTGCGAGCTTCAGTGAGCCAAATGAAGGAGAGGTGGAGTGACACAGATGGACAAACTGGGAGAATGAAATTAAAAAAGGAGTAGACAGACATAACCAGCTCATAAACATTTGGTTTAGTAAGCTTAAGAGTGCCAGGTTTGAGACGGTCACAGAAAGTCTAAAGTGGATGCAGTTAGACAGGCAGACCCAGATAGGCAGGTGGCTCAACAGTCAGAGCGACAGACAGTTGGACAGAGTGATGTTCAGGAAAAGGCTTGTTCCATTACATCAGTCCTCCAGCCGGGGCTCCAGTCAGCAGCAGCACTTTCCCCAGAGACGCAGCTCCATGGCTCGATTCTCAACTTCTGCATCAGCACTGTTGGCTTCGAGCTTCCATCTGTTCCCCAGACCTGCTGGCATGAGCGCAAACACACACTTACACACAGGATTAAAACATATATGTATATATTTGGACACACAGGCCTGGGCAAGACAGAAGAGTCTGCTCACCATCCCAAAGCAGCCCTTCACTTTTGTAATGTTGATTTTTCCCTATGAGTTTGCAGCTGGCAGGATGACAGCTTTAAACATTAAGCAGAGAAAATTTAGCCTAGGGTTCAAATGAGATGTGATTATATTTGCCAACTGTTAGAAAGAGGTTTGTTTATCCGTAGACTGGCACCATCTTGGTTACAAGTATTAAGATTTACCCAATTGCACAATCAGCAGCTTCTCTGATTTAAAAAATGATCTTTTATGAGCAGTGATTGTGTAAGGTGTGTAGTCGGTGGGCAAGCACATCACATCTACTAACACTTCTGCTTAGCCTACCAAATAAATCCAAACTTACGCAAATCCCATGAGGCAGTCAGGCTTTTGCTGATGCAGTCAGATCGACTTGTCTTGCCCGGTCACAGCGGCAGACAAGGAGAGGACATTACATAAACACTGTCATTAATGCTTGGAAGTGATGAAAATGAGTCCTGTCCAAAGCAATCATGTGTTTGACATCCCAATCACCTTTCTTTAAAATGGAGTGATTAATAGTGATTACAATAGCAGGAGAAAACCTTGAAGTCCTATTTTTCTTGTTCATTTCCTGCCAAGTGGCTATCAGCTGAAAAGTGAGACGCTGACCGAAATATGACATTCAGATGATTTTTACATGCTAGTCAGTTCATGTTATTGTCATCATCGCACTGATTTTTATCACACCAAGTATTTGTCTGACAATCTGTAGTGTTGCAGTAACTGGATGTTCCTCTTCCTCTCTGTAGTACCAGTATGAGGGGAGTATTTTGACCAGGTGGTTTTCTTTTCAGTCATTTTATGTTATATTTTAATTATTGTTTTTTAAATGAATTTACAGTGGAAACATGCTGTGTTTCACCCCCACTTCTTTTAAGATACTCTGGTATATGATTAATGGCTCATTTGTGTGTTCCACTTAATTTCCCCTCATTTTCTGTTACAGAAAGCATTTTTTGAGCTGTGTCTTCTTGCTGCAGGAAATGCAACAAATTTGATGCACAAGAACATAAAAAATGGTTTTAACGCACATCTTTTTAAACAAATCTGATTGTTACTCTGCAAAAATCTGTAAAAACAGAAACAATTATATTACTTGTTGATATATAACACATCTTTAACAACTGTTAACAATAGCTAGAAAAAGTAAAGGCCATTCCAACGATTTAGATTTGCATTTGGTGCTTGTAAGAAAAAAAGAATATTTAAATATGAAGCAGAGAGAGAGAAGGCCAGTGAAAACGAATGTGTTTGCAAGTACTGTAAAGAGGTATACAGTGTGGTGCTGTGATGATGGTGGTGACCACAAACAGCTGTGATGGTTTGTGGGTCACCCAAGCCGACAGAAGAGCAACCCTAGCTGGAAGTGATGTTTGGGTGAGCTGAACAGAAGTCGTCACAAGCTTTTAGGACAAAATGTGTCCAGGCATACATATGTGGACTGGAGATACAGTGTGTTAAACAGTTTATTTAACGCCTCTTCTTCTGAAATGTAAACTGCCCATTGTGAATGTATTTTTTGCGTTACCACAGATGCAGAAGAGCATACACTATAACTTCCAGCTGTCTTTGCTCAGTTTTTGTTAAAAAACAGTTCACTCAACCAAGCAGTCTTTCACTACAGATGCCATATTCTGGGTCACATCAGCCATGACGTGCCATGATAAAGTCCAAGCGAAACAATTTTGCATGAGCTTAGCATCCAGGTATGCAGTCGCTTACTTATTCTAAGGGAAATTAGTTTTAAGGTCCATTTCCACCATGTGTGCCTCGGAGCACATCAAACGGCTATTCGGTCCCTTTGGAATGTCATTCTGTCCCTATCATTGAGACTTTATGTTGCATGCTAGGTTGAGAAAACCAGACTTTGTTATTTCAGTGTCGCTACTGTAAACTGAAATCCAACTGAGCCCTGCCCACTTCAAACTAATAACAGAAGCAAGGACGAAAACACAGATATGAAAATCTCTCATTGAAATCAACAAAACTGCTCCAACTTTGGCAGAAAAGTTTGTGTTCATTGCTTTAAGTGAGAAACTTAATGAGAAAATATATTTTCAGGGCCTTTCACACATAATAGACATACTCTAAACATGGTCACGGCGACAAGTAGGAAGCCAGTTTGGATCCATTTCCTGTTGAGGTCAGAGTTTGTTTTGAGTTAACCTCTCGCCTCACCTCAAACTCAGTTTTCCATCATCCGTCATTCTTATGGATTTATTGCATATGTATGCTTCTAACCCTCGCACCCTACATCTAATCAAAAAATGTCTCATAAAAATTCACCATCAGGTCTGAAGGCAGTTCCTGGGGAAATCCCAGACGACACCACCCTGCTGGACCTGCAGAATAACAAGATCACTGAGATCAAGGAGAATGACTTCAAGAACCTCAAAGGACTGCATGTAAGAGACATTTTACTTCCATCTATAGAGCTTCATGACTTTGTAGTATTCCAAATGTTGAGCAATGTGTTGTTGTGTAACACTAACTCCAGCCATGGGGAAACATCTGTGTTTTAAATGATTCATTCATTATCAGGTCGTTCTTGATTCGTTCCTTAGTAACTTGTGTACTAACTGCCCATTCTGAAACATGGACCCCACTTCACCTCCCATCCCAAATCTCTCTTCGTCCTCCTCCATACAGCAAATCATAGCACTCTTTACCTCACACCTTTACGATTCACCCGTAGCCCTTACACCCTCATGTCTTCAAACTCCTGTAGATTTCTTGTTTGCAATAAATACCTGTCTGACAGCCAGAGCTGTTTCCACTGTAATGTAACCGGCCTCCTAAGGAAATGGACCACATACCTCACATTGCGCCGTGTATGCTCGCATATGAGTTGAACAGCAGGAGTGAGATTCCTCTGAAAATGCATAAGCGATAACTCCAGAGTGCACTAGAATTTGGCCCCTCCATCTTGACAGCACAGGCCCCGGGTTGAAGTATCTAACAGCTGCTTGTTTTTGTAGAATCTGATCTGGAAAGTACAGCTTTTTTACTGCCCCAGGGTGTATTTGTAGCAATGACTGTTTCTGAGTGGGGGAAAAAACTGTGAAAGCCACTAAGGCGTAAAGTTTCAAATAAAGTTAATATTCCACAATAATAAAATAAACACTGATGTGGATTTAAACAAAAACAGACAGACTGAAATCCTTGAATTCATCTTTTGATGCTGCATTTACATTACCCCAAAGTGTTGTAGTCGTGCTCTACTACACCATGAAGCGAGAATAAAAAGGAATGTTAACAGTAGCATCTCCCTGGTATTCTTCCTTATAGGCTCTGATCCTGGTGAACAACAAAATCACAATCATCCATGCCAAGGCCCTCAGCCCTCTGACCAAGCTGCAGCGTCTCTACCTGTCCAAGAACATGTTAAAGGATATGCCCGCCAACATGCCCAAGAGCCTGCAGGAGCTGCGCATCCATGAGAACGAGATCACCAAGATCAAAAAGGCCTCCTTCCAGGGCTTGTCCCATGTCATCGTCATGGGTATGAAAATAAAAACCCTTTATGATTTGTTTAAATATGCAGATATATATATGGAGATAAATTGGATGGCACATATTTCTCAGAAGTAGGTCATCTTAGAGGTATGCCTGTGTGCTTGCCACAGTCTGTGCCAGGTTTTCTGGTACAATTATGACAAACAAGGTTCCTCTCTTCTGTGAATGAATGTGGAAATCTAAATTGAAATATCTGCACTTTTGAAGATGCAAAAGTCAATGCCTCTGAAGATGCAAAATATGTAATGAATTAAGTCACATATGGGGCTACGTACAGTACTTGCTGCATTTCTACCTTTGAACTACTACAGTGCTCAGATAACCATGGGAAGTTCCTCTAATAGCCTTTGTTCAATGTTGAATCCGGAAAGTTATTCATTTGCAAACACTGGCTTTCACTGGGGAGGATGTAAACAATAATTTTATCCAGTCATTGTATTTATTGTTCGAGTAGGTACTTGCGTGGGAAGATTAAATTTGATTGATTTTCATTTGGAAAGGAAAGAAAAGACCAGAAGGCAAAGTTTGCTTCTTGGCATTTCACTGTCTACACGTCACAGTCTGGAAGTGATGAGACTGCAACTAACAGTGGTAGCCTATTAATGCATGGTTACATAGCATAGGTTGTGTTTTTGTTTTTTCACAAAAGAACCACAGATTGTTTGTCCTTTATCCTCCTCCCCCTTCTTTTGCTCCACTTGTCACTTTGACAACTCATCTCCAACTTTCAAAACTTCCTGTTCTGCAAATTAAAAAGTGTTGTTCTGTCATTGCTCATCTAAAGCTCAAAGTGTGGATTCAGTCACTTTAAATGCAATGATATGAGATTTATGATCCGTGACAAATCAGGGAATCTGGCGTGGCGAAAGGCTGCCTTGCAAACACAAGCTATTCTCTTGCCCAAGACTTTGTTTACGCATGACTCAGCTCTCTGTTCCCGTGACACACCAGGAGAGGAATTAACTACATCGACGTGATCCATTACTGCTGTTTGCTCTTTCTTTCTGTGTACTCAATTGTTTTTTCATTCTTTTTTTTCCTTTTTTTTTTTTGCAGAGCTCGGGTCCAACCCTCTGAAGAGCGCAGGAATCGATGCCGGTGCTTTCGCTGACCTGAAAAGGGTCTCCTACATTCGCATTGCAGACACTAACATTACAGAGATCCCCAAAGGTAAAGCTCTAATATATATTTCCACAAATCGTTCCTAAATAAAGGAATTTGGCTTAATCCAAGTCTTATCCAGTCAGGCTCAGCTAAAAACAACCATCTTCTGTCAAAAGAATGCATGCTTGGATTTAAGTCTGCAGCAAAACAATTGGCTCAATCTGAAAAAACACACAAACTGCACTGCATAGTATTTCAAAACTAGCTATCTCAGGGTGAGAACATATCTAGTAAAAATATACCTAATAATATGTTTATGAATTCGTTTGTGAGTTAAAATTAAATCATTGCTAGCTATGTACAAGTGGCTCCATAAAGTCATATAAGCTTCTAAGGTTAAGTCCCTGTGTTGTGGGTTGTCAGGTCTGCCCAGCTCTCTCTCTGAGCTTCACCTGGATGGAAACAAGATCACCAAGGTGACGGCTGGCAACCTCCAGGGCCTGAAGAACCTGGCTAAGTAATAAGAGTTATGATTCTTGTTAACCGTACCTTTTCTTTTTCTACTTTAAGATTTAAAGCGACACTATGTAACTACTGCAGCCACTGTGGCCACAAATGGCAATTACGATGTAATTGTGAAGTGAATTTTCCTTTATTTCCCAAGAATCCTCTTGAGTCATGTGCCCTTGCTGCTAACATTAGCCACCATAAGCTGCTCACACCAGACCAAGTATGGTTGTAGTGGAAAAACCCCTGACAGTATTGAATTTAGCAGTGTGCATTTTATTACTTAAAATTAAAAAATTAAAATTATAAAATTAAATTCAGCTTTACCTTTGTAAGAGGACATTTGTGTTATTTTAACTTGAATAATGTCTGTTAGGCGGCAACATTAGCTAAGATTAGCCACCATAAGCTATTACCAGACCAAGAGAGGTTATAGTGGAAAAACCCCTGACTGTATTGAATTTAGCAGTGTGCATTTTATTACTTAAAATTCAAAAATTAAAATTATAAAATAAATTCAGCTTTATCTTTGTAAGAGGACATTTGTGTTATTTTAACTTGAATAATGTCTGTTAGGCGGCGACATTAGCTAAGATTAGCCACCATAAGCTATTACCAGACCAAGAGAGGTTATAGTGGGAAAACCCCTGACTTTATTTTATCAAGTGGCATTTTTTTCCTAATGAATTTCGGCTTTTCATTTGCAAGAGGAAGATTGCATTATTTCATCTTTCAAGACTTACACAGTCTCGCTTTGAAACTCAGTTTTGGAAACGTGAGAAGATGCATTTCTTTTTATGTTTGTTATTTCACAGTTTTTAATGTGAGATAACAATGTCATGTTTTCATTCTCTGGTCTGACATAAGCTCTTTACTTGGAACGCTAGCTCTGGTATTGCTGCTTATATGATTTACTGTATAACAAAACCTAAGACCTAAACAGTAGTTTTTGGATAATGAAAATAACTGGTTTGCTCATAAAATGTTGATGCACTGTGTTTATAAGATCACTGATTAGATTGGGCCAAAGATGGCATACGAAACGCGAACAAAGAGGGCTTTGATGCAGCATGAGTAGAGTATGTTAGAGAGGATATGAGCACAGGGTGGTTTTTATTTTCCATTCGCTAATAATTAAGAACCTGGCAAAGTAATAGCCTCAATGTCAGGTGTAGATTCTTTCCTCAGATCCTCACTGCATTATTAGCTAATGATAATTTTGGCAGACAGAGACAAACGTTGATGTCACTGTCTTGGTTTCTCCGCTCGTGCCATTTGTGCTCGTTCTGCTACATGTTTGTACATTTCCACATCTCAACTACTTACTGGTTTTCCCTGCAGGCTGGGTCTGAGCTACAATGAGATCAGCTCTGTGGAAAATGGCACACTGACTAACGTCCCCCACCTGCGAGAGCTGCACCTCGACAACAACGCTCTGACCAGTGTTCCTCCTGGCCTGTCTGACCACAAGTACATCCAGGTACATGCCGTTAAAATTACTGTCCTTGTATATCTCAGTGATATTAATCCAGTTTTTAATACACAACATGATCACAGGAAGATTGTTTTAGTTCCAGCAAATTAACTTAGCTTGAACATGATATTCATGCTTCTCATTTTCTTACAGTTTGATCTCACACAGCTCATTGTCTCTGATCTAAACCATACTGCGAGAGTTTACTTTGTTACATTTTTGCATTTGGTTTGTTTAGGTTCACACTGCCCAATTAGAAGTCAACCAATAACAAAAGTCACATGGATTCGTTTAGTTTGATTATTGAGTTGAGTGTTGGTAGCCTGTCATACTATAATGTTAGATTTTAGCAGTAGGTGGGAGTGTGAATAGACCAGGTTCCAGGTCCATTAACTTTAGTTTGGCTTCAGTTTATTACATCGTTTCATTAGGCTTCTAAAACCTGAACTGCTGCATCAATCCCATCCCATTAAAAACCTTTTAGTGGTAATTTCCTCTTGCTGGTTGGGGTTATATATTCACTCCTAATAAACTGCAGCACTGCACCCCTGTCAATCATCTTTTTGTTGTTATTTTGTGAACATCCAGGTGAACACCTTCAAATTTGAGATGTTTTATAAAAAACAAAAGAATACAAAACTTTAATATCAGAATTACAATAGAAGATTGTCAAGCCTACTCTAAAAGACATGATTCTACTAAAAGCAGGTGCTTAGTAAGGATTTTATTTTAGGAACTACATGCCCAAAAGTACTTAATGCTGAGGTGCTTAGTTGCTTAGTGTTTTTTCTTCTTCTTTGTCTTCTGTCCTTTGCATTTCCCATTGTATGTAAATACAATTGTAATTCAATATGACATTTTCTCCATGTATTGTGTGGTGATTTTGGATCTAGCGGCTTTGGAATCTGTAATTAGTATTATATTGTCTGTCCCAGTGAGTTTGTGGCACATCCCTCCTTTTGTTCTTATTTCTAAGATCCTTCTCAACTCCCTCAGTGCTGCATGACGAAGGCTACTCTGCTCAAAACACAGTACTTAGCTGCGTGATTGTCTTTAGCCACTCTCATGTTCATATATGCTTTTCACGTGCTTCTGTTCTTCATGTGCATCTAAAGCTGTGCTTGTTCTCAAGCATCAAGCAGCATAAACTCTTTGTTATTTTGGATTATGGTCACGCAGGAACTCCTTTTCCTATTGTTTTTAGTAAGACCAAAAAAAAAGTGGTTTTCTTGAGTGAGTTATTATTCACTTAGTGACTTATTATTATCTTTATCTGCTTTATTTTGGAAAAACTAAATTATTGCCATTCACATCCCGCTCAGTGACCAAAGGTTGTCATTATTTAAATCCCTTCTCTAGGTGGTCTACCTCCATGCCAACAAGATTGCTGCTGTGGGAACAGGGGACTTCTGTCCTCCTGGCATCAACAGCAAGAAGGCCATGTACTCTGGCATCAGCCTGTTCAGCAACCCCGTGCCTTACTGGGAAGTTCAGCCAATCACTTTCCGCTGCGTTTTCGACCGCTCCGCCATCCAACTCGGCAACTACAGGAAGAAGTAGAGCGTCCCGCGCGCCTCTGCGAGGAAGTGTGTGTTTGTAAATGAGTGTGTGAAAGTTTTGTAAGCGTGCGTGTTTGACCACAGCCCCACAACACTGACCCCTGCCGACACTGCCTCCCAAATGATGATGTCATTAATCCACGCACTCATTTCAAAACTTAAGTGGGCATGGACCTCAAACACAACATATCATATTCATTATTTAGCTTCAAGGTTGGTGCAACAGTAGTACACACATCTTACAGTAAACACTAGCATACCATAGTGATGCTCTCACACACACACATCGTTCTTAGAAGCAGTTAAGAAACCGTTAACATTGCAAATATGTTCTCACATACACGTAACATATTATTGTGCATAATATGTGCAATTCATTCAGTGGACAAATTGAAATTCAGAAGCGATCCCTAACCAAAAAGATTTGAAATCTCACTCAGTGGAAAATGTTATAAATCTCAGTTTGATAACATTTCAGCAATTGTATGAATTAAAGAGAGCTGGCCTGTAGAGCAGGCAGCAAGGGGTTAACTTGTGTTTTACAATACCTTTAACAACTGGTATACTAGAATGTACTAGATATTACCTGTGTACTAGGAATAGCATTCAGAGTGTAACATTACCACACTGCACTCCTTGAAAGAACTCCAAGTTTCTATTTGTATTGTACTCAATTCAAGTAGAGATAAAAGCAACCGTGACTTCTATCACATTGTGATTTCTTGTGCTTACTTCAGTGTTGATTTAGTTCTGCTTGTTTTTACACTTTTTTCTTCATCACATCTCATCCCTTGTTCCTCTCCTAGTGTATGTCGTTCCATCCATGAAAATAAACAAAAAAACAAGGTGAAAATAGCTTCTAAAAAATGTAGAATAAACCATATATGTTTTAAACGGAAGCCATTCCCAAAGATTTATATGCATGCTCTTATTTTGTTTTCTTTCAACTTGAACCTGGTGCTTTCTGGAATCTCTTGTTAATGCGTGTATGTATTTCTCTCCATGTTTTCCTGCCCTTTATTTCCTTTTTGTAAGAGTCAAGAAAAATTAGAGGGTGTATGTGGACTGGCATGCCCACTGCAACCATGTTGGTGTGAATGTTGTATGTATAGACGCTGTATATAAATGCTGTATAAAAACCTCTCATTGCTTAAAGGCACAAGCACTTAACATAGCTCAGACTTAATATATCAGCTACAAAGGTGTTCCTCTTTTTTTCCGGAGCAGGGGCTCCAGCTAAGGTGTCCTAAACAAAATAAAAATACTAATGGAAAAAGTAGCCGTTTTTGATGGATGTAATGACCAGAACTTGCATTATTATATATAATAATGTGCATGGAGATTTGGGCTCCCAGTCACTGGATGTCGCTGCAATCTTTACAGAACAAACACAAAGAGGGCAGCGGCTTTCTGGCAAACAAGGTCAAGAGGAGACCCAGGTAAAATGTACTGAGAAACAGGTGAGACAATGATAGAAAACCTTGACGAAGGCTTGGAATGTCCAATAAGGCCGTCTTGGTTGACTCAAAGATATTCAAATGCCTAAATGTACTATTTTTGAGGATATTAGGATACATAAATGCTTAGCTTTGGTAAGGATTTGTCAAATGCAAAAAATGTACCATCCATACAACTGATGTCACATTTCAACAGATATTTCATGAGGTGTCTGTCCAGCTGATGCCTTCCTTTTGAAATAGAAATACACTTAAAAAGAAATCTGTCTTCAGGTCAATTTCGGCCCCATGGCCATGGACACTTTTAGAAGGCATCAGTCAGTTTCACTTTAATCAGACACTTTATCCGGTTTCTCTTAACAAAGCGCTGGTTTCCTTTTGTTTGGTTTTCTCATCTGGTAACAATAAGTCACATTACAGATGTTACAACACACCATCTAGACTGTACTCCTGTCACAGAGTAAATATGGGTCGGATTATTCTTCCTCATCCAGTGTGACCAAAATAAATTATAACATGCGAGCCATTCATTAAGTTCATTGTCTCAGGATATGAATTTCATGGAGTATCAGTCTTGTAGGAATAGGTGTGCCTTAGCTACTTTTTAGGCTTTAATTAAAACAGCATTGTAAGTTAAATCGATGACAGTGTCCTAGTTTAGCAATCTACACTGAAAAGTTTTTTTTTTTAAATGGGTGACATACAGTACTTGTTCCAAGTGTAGTTTCCCTGTCTATTTCCTGTATTCCTTTATCCTGTGCAGGGTTCAGGGCGCTGGAGCCATTTCCAGCATGTATTGGCCAAGAGTCAGAGTACCCTCCATCATAAGATGTACTGTATACATTTACAGGACACGTATGCATCTATATATACAAATATAGCATTCCATTTAGAGTCTCCAGTTTACCTTGTCCATGGTTTGTGAGAGGAAACATTATCTCGCTGAGGAAATCACACTGACACAGGGAGAACATGGACACTGGCCAGCAGGTTCAATAATAGACTCCCTTGCTGTGGGGAGACAACGTGAATCACTGAGCCATCGTACCAACACAAATCCACGTCCAATGGTGAGTTTGCAGGAGGGTCTAAAGAACGTTAAAAACCCAAACTTGTATTTGATTATTTCGCTTCTAGCAAGCTCTGCAGCCTCTAACTTAAATTGATGGGTTTTGTGGACTGAGGTAAAATAATATTTGCACAAGAACCATTTCTGGCCTCTGAGCCTCCGGTGATTTATAATCTCCCAGTCATTTAAGAGACTGTAATGGGAATATTTAGATTATAGAAAAAAGAAACGGAACAGGTTGCAGTGCTCCAGCCTCTGAAAGCCGGTTGTATGGTGTCTAATGATCAATGCTCCTAAGAATCTAGTTTTTCACTTATTTTATCAACTTTACTTATAAAATAAACTGTGAGAGATTACACTTTTGGGTTTTCATAGAAACTGTTTCCTTAACTTAAAATGCTAACTATGTTAGGGTTAAGATTTGCATTAAATTACAAATGGCCTACCCAAAAAAAGAAGCTATGAAAAACAAAGAACATTTAAGAGTTATGAATGGCTCAAAATCCTCCACCTCTGATATGACTTGGGTCTTTGGGGGGTTTTTCAGGCAGGGACAGACTGAAAAGCATCAGTGTTTGAGTGTTGGCGGTCATCCCAGCACATCAGAGTTAGTTCAATACAAAAACCATGAATGTACTTCAATCTGTTGCCCCCATGTGGTGGTTATTAGTACAGCACTTTCTACTCTTTGTCTCTCCCCCCGAAACACAAACATCCATAACTGTGCAACTTGATCTCCTGAACAGACGTCTATCTGGCCCCTTGCCACTATGTGTGTGTGTGTTGGTGCATGTCGACTGAGATGCATGTGTGTCTGCAAGGTTCCAGTTCATGTGTAAAAAGCTTGAGAATAAGTAGTTTGGAGAAAATCACTTGTGTGCAGACATGTTTCCATGGACTTGATTCAGAGCATATTTGCACATACGCTCACTGCTAAGTGTGTTTTCACATGGACATGTGAGTGAATGTGTGTGTGTGTGTGTGTGTGTGTGTGTGTGTGTGTGTGTGTGTGTGTGTGTTTAGGTGAAGTGTCCTGCCTTGTGGCGCTTATGCAACCAAAGTAACCTGAGCTGCTTCACCACGTTGAAAGCAAAGACTGGTGAGATCCTGCCGAAAAGCAGATGTGGCACAGATTTATGCAGATGGTTTGCTCAGTCTGAAAATCCAAGCTACATTAATCAAACGTAGCCTACACACAAACACCTGGGCTTATACCTGTCTGACTGCCTGCAATATTATGTGAAATTCCTCAATCAAATCCTCCTATCAACACCACAGCAATGTGTTAAACCCTGTAATCACTGTGTATGACGCACTTGATATGAAACCAATACACTTTAGCTGATGTAGATTACACTAGATTCCTTCATTTAGGGATTTTATGGACATTCGAAGGTGGTTTGTGTGATACATGTAGGTGTCTGTTGTGCTAAGCAGATCTTGTCTGGTGCACTTGTCTGGTTCACTTATGCAGCACATGTGAGCCGCCCATGAGAGACGAGAGAGAATCACTTGGCCTGCTTTGGGATGAGTCTCTCTGCTTTAAGCGCAGTGCTTACCACATGGTAGGAACAGAAGGTGGTGTCTGGGTGCTGTCTGAGATTTTATTAGGAGTCTCTGTGTGTCTCTGCCAAGACGTCCAAGAATATCCCTGTCTGCTAATATGTTTGCTTGGATCTGTGTACGTCTGTCAGAGCATGTGCATCTTAGTTGTAAGTTTTCTGTGGTTGTGTCTGTGTGTGGCGTTGACAAGGAAGAAACATCCAGGGAAGATAGTTTGTGCTGCATTTTCACATCTGCCGGGTCTTATCTTTTATGTTTCATATATGATATAGATGAGATGTACTAGTTCTGCAAATCAGTCATGAAAGTGTGTGTGGGGGGGGGGGTTGTCATTCCAACAACAATACTGCATGCCTCAACGAGGCATAGTTTAGTGCTGCTAAATAAAACCTAGTTAGCCTAATATGAGTAAAAACATCAGATTGTTGCTAGGTAGGTATTTAGCTCAAACTAGTTTGCCAGACATGCTGACATCTTATGTTAGAGGAGACAAATCTTATATTTAATAGATGTTAACTCTTGTTTTCATCAACATCCACTTTTGTTGATTATCATTTGACTTTTGAAAAAGAAAAATGTGTGTAAAATCTATCTGGGTAGGCAACTCAAATAATTTCAATGTATGAGAAACCGTTGTATCTATGTTTTAGTTTTTGTCCATTCTACGTGTATTGTTTATAAGAAAACATCATTGAAGACAATGTGTGTAGTATCCATGAATTCATGATCTAATGCATTACTTGGCAACACTACAGGGACATTACACACGTTTCAGAACAAAGAAACAAAGTATTAGAAAAACAGTGTTAAAAGCCAATGCCTGCCATCTGGCCCAAGGATATGAGAGCATAAGGCAGACATCAACACATTCAAGGAGGGAAGAAGCGCAGTGACTAAGCACAATGACAAAATGTCTGTTTTCCAGCCTCCACTAAGCAAAAGGTCTGGAACAACTTGAGTCTGGGTTCGCACACAAACACTGTCAGTAACAAAAGTAAAAACACAGCAACCTCAAAGAAATAAATATTTTGGTCAGTTTCCCGATGAAGGGCACACGTTACGTGTGTGAGGACCAATGGAAAGCTCTTTTTATTCAGTGTCTGAGGGGTTTGTCTTTAAAAAGCCCTTTTAAATACACAGGGACAGCAAGTATCAAGTGTTATTTTTGATCATTTGTGCACATAAATGTGTGATTCTGCTACCTATACTGGCTCTATTCAATATTTTGACACCAATGGGTTAAATGTGAAATGTGTTGCTCATTGTGATGAAGCCACAGAGAATTATCACCCAGCTCTGAAGTTCCCATCGGCTCTATGGAGCATTTTAGTTTTATAAGCTCATTGTTTTAGTTTTATGGCCATACAACCACCATTACTGTTTTGGTCCAGTCTCACTGTTCTCCTCTACTCTGTTTTCCAGCAGCAGCAAAGAGCTTTTGTAAGCTGGTGCACATTGTGGAGCATTTAGCAGCTAAAGACCGAAGGAGTGTGAATATTTACCAGGTGGCCAGAAACACAAACTCCAAATAAATGCCAATGTTGCTCTGTGTCTGCTGAATGTATACATTTGGATCTGTTCACTAAAACAACTTTATAGGGAGATAATAGGGGTGGCCAAATAATCCATTAATGCAGGTTTAAATTAACATTTGTTGTGCACAAATTTGCAATAAGTTGCCCAATTCCTAATAACTGGAGTTGCTGCAATATTAAAAGATTGACCGGAGGGTCTGCATGTAGTGTGTCATATTCATGACTTGATAAAATACCCAGTAGGTTTTGAGGTTTGCTGAGATTCTAAAAAGTGTTAAAAAACCTTCATTGTTTCTCAGTTGACTGTGCACATGTGTTAAGTGACCTTTAAACGGTTCTAAACTATTGACCCAGCGTTACTAATGACTTGCTCACATGGCCATATATCACTGAGTCAGCAGAGACACACATGAGGGAGTAAAAAGAGGGAGTCATCTCTTATCTATTATTCAGAAAGAGAAGTGCAGAAGCTCTGAAGACAGAAAGAAATGACCTAGAGGCAAAGAGAGAGGAAAAAGCTGCAGGACATTTTTCCCCTTCTCACAACAAAACCTGAGATGCATTAAGTTTGCTTAGATGAATGACTACTTGAAAATACCACTTGCTTTCTCATTATGGAGGTTTTGACGTGCTTTGTGTAGTTAAATGACAAAAATGTTTGTTTTGGTCTTCATTCTGTTTCCAACCACTTTTCCCATGTTTGAAAGGTCTTATTCTTTTTCAACCTCACAGTTTGTGCAATCAATCCTGTAATTCTACATTTTACTCAGCAGATTTTGGAGATGCATGGGGAATCTGTTAAATACAGTTTTACAAAAGCATTCTTTGGTTCAATCAACCCAAGCTTAAACCCTTCTCTTAATGCCTCACTCCTTTTCCATTTTGTTATATTCGATCTGTGTTCTCAGGTCAAAATAAACATAAGCAATGAAAATGAAATGACATTGCAGGTTTAAGATTTCAAACCTGTATTTTTAGATTCACAAGCTTGGTGGTGTTATTTCCTACAAATGCACAAGTCAATGAAAAAGATGATTTAGTGTGTCAAATAAGCCTGCAGATATAGGCAAGGACAAAACAATTCTAAAAAGGCAGACAAATTACTAAATTGATTATCTGCTGTGCAAAATAAGCATGTGCATTTTTTTTCTTTCATATCTTGGGAAATATCTTGAGTTAGAATGTAAGTTTTGAAAGTTTTCCACACACAAGAAATGCTTGAAAGAATGGTATGTGAGTAGAGTAACAGACCGCACTGCGACCAATTCAATCCAGGTGTCAATTCCCGGCATGCTCTGATGGTGTGATGGATGTTGTCCACCAGCAAATGGGTGAAACATTTGGCCATTTCTTTCCCCCCATCCCCTTCCTCAACTGCACCTATCAGATAAGTGGGTCACCACCCCGAGTCCATTGTGTTAATTTATCTGAGAGTATTTGTATAGAGACAGGGGATAATACAGGGGATGATTGTTAGGCTTGTGGAGAAGAAGAAAAATGTGGGGGTACACAAATGAAAAGTAGAATATTTCATAGCAAAGACATATGGGATCAATTGGATCTGCTTTAACCTACAGTTATAGTGCCATGCCTTTGGTCAAAAACAGAGGAGAAAAAATGTTTGCGTCAAGCGTTACGCAAGTTTCTCTGGCTGTCTCATAAACTTTTTGTCAGATTTTCCAAAGCCTTATTCACAGCTCGAGAGGTGCAGCTGAAGTTATTCTTTTTCAGAACCGGCGTCTGGGTTAAATTGTTGCCAGAGATCGTTTTCCCATTTTTTCCACACATAGCTTCTCCTTCTCTTTAGATTTTTCCACAAACAGCAGACCCTACTTCAACTCCAGCTTTTGCTTGTGCACACTTTGAGGTGGTTCTTGGAAGTCAATTATCCAAATGCACTAGAAGTGGGTGGTTTGTAAGTGTGATAAAAGGTGGAAAAGGTGAAGGTAATATTAACAGCAACATACTTATTTAAAAAAACTTTTTTGTGGTGTAATATTTCTGTTTCTTGTTGCACCTGTTCTTGGTTAGTCAACAGCACTTTTTGGATGATGCTCAACCAGACGTTCATACCGATGGCATCTTCAATTTATTTGTAGCGTCTCCAGTTTGCTGAAGAGTCCCCCCTCCTTCACCCTCCTTTTTTCCCTCGCTGTCTCTCCATCTACCCCCTCTCTCTCTCTCTCTCCTCCCCTCTCTCCTTCTTTCCCTCTGTGTTTTTCTCCAGAGACTTCCAGTTTTTGAACAACACTGTTCTTACCCACTGACCCTCCACCCCACGCGCACGAAGAGAGAGAACCACAGGTAAGCTTGCATATGGAGGCATGGATTTGTGATTTCCTGTTTGATTATTCAATTTTATTTCAGTTTTCCGGACGGGATTATCAGCTGTGACTGCAAGGCTTTTGGGCAGTGGCTATGTTGCAACAAGTGATAGTAATAGATAGAAGTTAGATGGTTTACTTATTAATTTAGGAAACAACAACAGTGTATTAGCCTAGATCATGTTTATATAGATCTACAGTGCTTTTCTAGGGCTACTTCATAGATTTGGGTGACTTTAGATTTTGGAAAACAATCTGTTGCTTGGATTTTTCAGGGGTCTGGAATAAATCATTCTGGTTTTGCATTGGCTGCAGGGTTGATTTTGTACACATTTTGTCATGATAATAAACTAGGTATATGTCTGTTTTTAGTTCCTTGCTCTTTGTGTTTGCTAAATTGTTTTTGAACCTAACAATGGGGGAAAAATCACTTTGTGTCTCACACGTAAAAACACAGATGTGAGGTATAATATTTATTTATGTACATATTGTGTACTCTTCTTTAATCTGTGTTGCGTTATCGCTGCCAGTGCTGGTTTATGTAGTAATATCTAGGTTGATAGATGAAGTGGTGCTGGGAGTAATGCACTTTGGTTCAAGCTGCAGCTGTAATGATGTGGCTTTACACAGATCATTGAATCAAGGAATATAGGACTCAACAGTCTTCTGTCAGTTGACATTAACTCTTATAAATTAAGAGTTTATGACCGATTATATATTACTCTATAATACTTTACACACTCTGAGGAGTGGGTGTGGCAATATGGTGTTTGTATGGGGGATGGGGGGGGGGTTTGTAAAATAGTTTAAAGGTTCTAGTTTTGTTTTTGTTTCTTTTGTCCTATAATTTCTTTATTTTATTCATAAATCCTTGATATATGACTGTACATGAGTTAAAATTGTCAAAATGCCCATTTTGCCACCAGAACTATGACACAGGATCTAACTAAACAAATCAATGGATGTCTCATTTCTGTTTAAGCTTATTAGTTTTTAGTTTTTTGTTAGTTTTTTTTGCATTTTGTTTTTCTTGAACCCTCTAACCCTTTATCTTATCCTCTGCCTTCCCTTCCCTTCTATCTGTTGCATCCCCAGAAGCCATGTTTCCTCTCTGTGTACCCCTGTTGGCCATATTGGTCAGCGTGGCCCAGTGCCAGTATTATGACTACGACTACCAGCCAGTTTCTATGCTAGGACCCTCAGGGCCCAACTGTAATCAAGAATGTGATTGCCCAATCACCTTCCCCAGTGCCATGTATTGTGACAGCCGCAAGCTCAAGTTTGTTCCCATAGTCCCAACAGGGATCAAGTACCTGTACCTCCAGAACAACCAGATTGAAGAGATCAAGGCAGGTGTGTTTGATAATGTTACTGACGCACTTCGCTGGCTGGTACTTGACAACAACCAGATTACCAATGCTAAGGTAGCAAAGGGCACAATCGACAAACTTACAGCCCTGGAGAAGCTATTCTTCAGCAACAACAACCTGACAGAGCCAGTCGTGCCTCCCTCAAAGTCCCTTGATGAGCTGAAGATAATGCACAACAAGCTGTCCAAGTTTCCCTCTGGGCTCTTGACCGACAAGGAGAATTTGACCTCCATCAACCTTCAGTACAATCAGCTTACCTCAGATGCCATCGCGGGGGCATTCAAAGGGCCGAAGAAGCTGCTGTCCCTGGATGTGAGCCACAACAAGCTGAAGAAGCTGCCTGCCGGAGTCCCCAATTCACTGGAAATTCTCTATGCTGACTACAACGATATTGACAGTGTGGGAGCAGGATACCTGAACAAGCTGCCCTCACTGCAATACCTGAGGATCTCCCACAACAAGCTGGTGGACTCCGGACTCCCTGCTGGGGTGTTCAATGCGACATCGCTGGTGGAGCTGGACCTGTCTTTCAACAAATTGCAGTCCATCCCTGAGATCAACGAGCAGCTGGAGCAACTTTACCTCCAGGCCAACGAGATCAACAGTGAGTGGCAACTATCTTATCTTATTGGTATTTTATGATACTCTCTGAAAAGCACTGTTCAATTCTAACAAAGTGTTTCCATCCTTTTCAACATTTGCAAAACCTACTTATTGAACCTTTTAAACCATGCATTCTTTACATCCATGTTTGCCTGCTCGCAGTCTTCCTCTTCACCGCATTTGCAGGCGCATTGCTATGCTTCTTTGTGCGTTATCACCACCGACTGTCGATCAGCAGAATAGCGTGGAACCACAGTGTGCATGTACTTTAAAAACAAAACAGGGACCCACTCGCAAAAACAGTGCTGTAGTGATCAAAAACTTCAGAGGGTACCTTTGACCCCCAGTATAAAGGGGTTGAAAGGTTTTTAATAACTTTTAAATATTGCATTTTTCTATCAATTTCCATAACTTTCTCTCCATTTTTGATTCTCTGCAGAGTTTAATCTGGCAAGTTTCTGCAAGTTCACTGGACCTCTCAACTATTCCCGCCTGAAGCACCTGCGTCTGGACGCCAACAACATCACATACAGCAGCATGCCCCCTGAATCCTCCAACTGCCTGCGCCAAGCTTCAGATATCATGTTTGAATAAGGACCTCCCTCAAATCTATGACCTTTCCATGATCCTGTTATCCATTACCATGGCACAGCTCAGCCCAAAGCCTTCTGGATTTAAATGCTGTACTATCCCTCTTTTCATAGTACTCACATGTCCTTGCACATAAGTAGTATGCAAATCTGGGGTACTTTATGTTCATCAGTTTAATATATCTTGAGTAAATCAAGAGCTGGGCAAATGTGAGATACACTAGATGTCAAGACAAGCTATCAGCAATTTAGCAAGTCTTTTTGCAACATATCTTGCAAAGCATGCAGATTAAACTCATCAAGTGTTTCAAATATTTGTCTCTAGATATGAATGAATGTTCTCATTGCTGAAATAAACAAGAAGGAAAGAAACGGAGGGGAAACATAAAAAGTTAATGACCAAAAGTTCTATGAATAAAATTAATTCATAGTAAAACACACACTTTAAACATTCCAAGCGTGCTTTGATTATCTTGAATGCACAGTGGAGTAAACTATGGCTCCAATGTCTCAATTCAATCGTAGTTTCATTTTGTTGTCTGTCTTGTTGTTCCAATGTTTAGCATGTATAATATAATGTGGGTACAATAAATAATCCGTTGCTGTGCAAAGGACCAGCAAATAAAGACCACGTACTCAGATTTCAGTGTATAATGTCTAATGTGAGAATTGATGAACAAATGTAAAATAGCAGTTACACAGTAGTCACATTTTAAACATCTTGAATCAATCGTAGTGGTTTTAAGTATAATACCAGTGTTATTCACTCATGTCTGCCTTCTTCCAATTCAAATTGCACATTGATGCAAAAAGCATAATGTCCCACCGATTGACTTAAATACCCAGCTAATAAATGTTTATTCCTTCTTGGAAATAACTTCCCAATTACTTAAAGTAATGACTTTAAGTAGTAGACTGAAATGTTTCTTAAGTACTTGGTGTTAAAAAGTAGAATGCATGACACATGGTTAAAATAAATTGGTATTATACTTGAAATGACTTTGCTCAGTTAAACTTTGAGATGATAGGATGATGTTTTCTTGACATCACGAGTCAAATTTCTTTACCATACCTAATTCCTATCTGTCCACTGTCATGCGCATTGCTGATATGTATACAACATTTGCATTACTTGCATGCAACCAATGGTACCATTCTTTGATAATAAACTACAGCTTTTGCAGTTAAGGTGCTTTCATTGTTACGTTGTTGTTTACAATGTTTGATAAATGCTTCTTACCAATACAAAGTCAACTTGGCAGCAGTGTCATGTCACATTTTCTTTGGGTCGTTTTCCATTTCATTGTGATTTCTTTTTTGGCCTTTGACTCAGTAACGGCTTTGGGATTTACTGTGAGGAAACCAAACACAGCTGAATAAACGATATTTCCAACATATTTGTATGATATCGCTTTTTAAGCCTGCTATAGTTAATTCCCAGCGTGTATGGAAACAAATTGATCAAGCTATCTTATTTGACTCAGTATAAATGTAAGTTGAATATAGCTGAATTGTAAAGGGTTTATAATTTGTAACTAATGGTTTATTAATGGTTAGTATTCTATTAACTCTTTAGAAATGTGTAATTAGCCTCATCTGGGCTTGCCAGACTGTAAAAAACGATTGGCTGGTGTAATAATATTAAAGAATATGAAGTGTTTATTAAGTGTGCCTTTTAAAGTAGTACCTGTAAATGAAGTAACCAGGTGTAGGTTGTCACTGATTGCATAGTGAATTTACTGTACCCAACCCTAAGAATATTATTGCTTTATAATAGTTCAAAACATAAATAATAAACATTCGAAACTCCTCTCTCGAAGTCTGGTTTTAGGAACAAGCTTAAGCCAAGTGAAAGGAACCAACAAAAAAACAACACACAATCTACAGTCAGTCTTGTCCACAGAGAAAATACAGTAAATCAAGCAGTCAAGATGTGTTGTATCAGATTTCACCTGAGCATTATGACAGAGCATGATTAGTTGCACATTTCTGCTTTTTCTGTAGAGTGTGCTGGCTTTTTTGGCAGCTGACATCTTCCTTTATGGATGAAGTCATAATGTTTCCAGTGATTTACAAAAGGAAAATAACTGATGAAAAAAAAAGATTGATGGAAGATCCATTTGTTTTATCCTCCAAGGCCTGTTGGTGTATTTCAGATATACTCTTTACAATTATGGCCCAACTGCTTTCAAGGAACCGCACATTGTGTTCTTCATCTTTATTGTATCTTGTGTTTTTCAAGTCATTAATTTACTGTAGTGACATAGAAATCCTATCATCTTTGTTCTGTCATGCATTTCAAAGTACTGTAGCTGAAGTGAAGCAAAACAAAACTGCTGGTCCTGGAGGGATGCAGGGGTTGCAGGGTTTGGCTTAATATCACAGCTTTAAGTCATTTTCGGTGTAAATCTACCCCTCCGACTGTCTTCGTCAGAAACCACAAATGTCCCATGACAATTTCAAAGTATAAAATTTTTTCAGTAAAGCTTCCCTGTGGAGCTTCAATACAAACAGTTTCAAGAGAGCACTGTCCTACTGTTTTGAATAAGATTTTAGTCTGCATATTTGGCTTGCTCGTTGCAACCACTTGTGATCAAACATTTGTAAAACCCTAAAGTTTTCTTTTACAATCAATACTGAACTGTTGTTAAGAATGATTCATGCAGGTTCATCAAAAGGTTTCGCACCAGCATGGCAACTTTCCTGCAGAGAAAACCATAGTTAAACATTTGATTTGCATCTCAACAGGTCAGTTCAAAACAATTAGAAAGAATAAGCACTCGAAAGAATTCTGTTCAGGTTTTTGGCCGCTTCGTGAGGCTGAGGTTCTCTTAATCTTGTGATTGGAGGAGTCTGAAAAATGTGTTTCATGGTCTGCCAGAAGGAAATCAAAGCTCAAAACAAGCTTTTGTTCATGTAATGTTGTATTATTTAGCCACTAACTGGACCACATTGTGCCAACATCGGCAAAAAAACAAAGCCTAAACAGTCTGCTATTCATTATCAGTTAATGTGTTCCAAAGATTATCAGTGTCCATAAAGTCTGGAAGCAATAGCAGACCATTCTCAAAATACACAAGTTGTTCTCTTTTTGGATCAAAAGATTTGAAATAACGCAATTCCCCTTCCCTCCACTGTGTATAGTAAAAGACAGTATAGACAGATAACTGTCATCACTGCTGGAGATGACAGAAAAAATGTAATCGCTTGAAACTACATTACATTAAAACCCCATGTTACATCCTCTAAAAGGTCCCTTGTGATATATGAACGCACTGACACCGTGGATAATAAATCAGTAGCAAAGTTTCATAGTCATTGTCTTTGGTGTGTACTTGACATTCACTTGTCACTTCCTTTCACAGTACCAATGGCGCCTTTGCAGAGCTGTTCACTAAGTGTACAAGGCACCAGTAATCCTGGCTGATGTGCACCACATGTGCTGGAATCACTAGCTTTAGTCAAAAGTTCCTTATTAGAGTAGACACTATTTAAAGGTTAGTTGATTAGATACGTGGCATTCATAGTTATCATGTAAATGGATTCCAGATGTCCCATTTGATTCCTGTGGTGTTTGTAATGAGATCCAACTGTTTAGTTATACTTAAAATTTGACCCACTTATGGGAACAAAAGTCAGTAGTAGGCTGTCTATCAGTAGGTCGGGGAAGTGATTTAAATACCCAACACTTCCCTATGCTAATCAATCCAAGTCGGGAGGTAAAAGTATTAGCAGTGAACGCACTGCCACTACTATTACAACATGTAACGTGTTTGTTTTAACAACTTTTTTTCACATTTCACATGTTTTTATATGGTCATTTGTACCGATTCCCAATCTAGGACAATTTCCTCCTCTTCCTCCTGAGTCGCCCTTATTTAAATCCTGAGTGGAGCTCCGGCTGCCGTGTCTAGACAATAAAGTCCTTTATAAAGCCTCAAGCCTCACATCCTCCTGCTTGAGACTTTAAGTGAAAGCATAATCAGCTGTTGCAGCCAGGCAGCCCAAAGATCATCCTTCAGTCCAGACATCTCTGCCTGTCATGTATCTCTTTATCCCAGTTTTTATTCAGATTCTGTGTCCATCCAATGTCACCTGGATCTGGTTTTTAACAATGCTCTACAGATTTTCACTCATCTCACACTTTTCAGTTCTCAAATAATTGATGTTGAGTATTTCTCTTTCCTCTTTTATTACAGGCTCTCTCACCATCTCTCACTGCATTTCTATTTTTCTCACCCTTTTCCCCTCAAGTAGAGACATTGGCTCCAGATGTCCCATCTGCCTTAACGCAGACACGCGCACAGCTGAGCTGAGAAACGGCAAGAAGATGTGGAGGGGTGATAAAATACTTTAGCATTAACCATCTTCCAAGGTTCTCTTCTCACCACAGAGATGAAGGTTTGATTACAGACAGTAGTAACAAAAACTGCTCTGTGAGACTCCAAGGCTCCATACCCCAAGGCCTGTGAGCGGAAATGAGCAATAAAATGGTCATGCACTCATCCCCTAGAGTAATGGGTAAAGAGCAAATCCTCCATTGCAAACCAAATGGTTAAGTTGGGTCGAGTGGCAGCAGTTTAACCCTGATTACTTCAATTTCTACAAAAAAAAAGGAGACAAACGAAAGAGGCGGAAAACATTGCTGGGCTGGCACAAAAGTAGCAAACACAAACTCTGAAAGGACATCCCAACTCACACACAGTCGTCCTCCCACCAACAACACATGCTCCATCCACTCGGTTCAACCGGTGCATGTCCAAGGTGCAGCCTTGGGGGAATCATATCAACAACAATACAAGTCAAACCAGGTTGGCTCGCAGCACAAATTACATCAGCTAATGGAGAAGCAGCAGAACCAAATCTCACCTGACTGCATGCAGACCACTCACACCAGTTGGAAGCGCAGGTAAAGATGATTTGTCTTTCTTTAGTATTTAATCTGTTTGAGAGACCAGGAGTGAAAGACTTGTACAGTGTATTTTTTGCACTTTGCCAGCTTCTGTTAACCTTGCAAATAAGTGAAAGGGTTTTTATGCAAATGTCACAATTTATTTTATGAATTAGGATGCTTCATCAGTCAAGATAAATAAATGGGCATTTTTGTAATCAATCAGTTTACAACTTTTACAATCAAGCTAACACTTGAAACACTTGAAATGAATGAATTAGGAAAAAACATCTGTGGCTGTTCAAAGTCTGCAAATGACACACATCTTGGAAAGTCACTTTTACTGCCAGATCAGTTTTTTCCACATAAACATTTTTCATAAATAGAGTTACTTTCTCAGATCTGCATGCAGTAAGCCACGCAAACTCTTCCAAATGTTTAAAAGTCATGAAGTGGATTTCAGCTAAGCATTAACTGGAACTGATCCTACAAAATCCCATGCAGTGCAAATACAGCCCGTTGTGTAATTAACATAGCTGGCTCAGACACAGTGCCCCTGGCAGGAAATTAGCATTATCATATTCCTCTGCATATGTTTCTCCTTAGTCTGTCAGGCAGCTTGTAGACAACATTTGTTTTCAGTAATACATGTTCCATTTTGCTGAATTCTGTGAAGCCCTGACTCTCCATTTTCAACAATTGGGATAATTAATTGTCAATCTTGACACACATAAAAGACTATGGTGCTGTAACGACAATGGAAGGGCACCCATCTGGGCACCCACTTTCAGTCAAATAATAAAAACAATAAAGACTATGTAACTATGGGTACATTCTTCACACATTATTAATTCTTTAGCACATTGAATAGGTTTTTGGTCACTCACTTTACAGGTGACTGTAAAATAAATAGTCTACCCTTGGTCTGTTGTAGCTGTTGCACTAAATCCTTATCAGATGGACAATTGGACTGATTGGTTGATTTTATCCCAAACCATTTTTACAAGCTTGCTGGCTGGCTATGGTAGAAGAAAGGCTGAGCATAAGCACATGCTTAGTGTAGAGGTTACAAGCTGACTATCCTGTTACTTTACTGAGTTGCATGCCAAGTAATTGTAAGGTCAGTTGCCTCTGCTGTCTGACAGCAAACTGCATCGTAATCTCAGAAACAAGACATTTGTCTTTTTCAGTTTACTATGAGCTTAAAACCACAAGGATTAGGCACATGTGCAAAGAACTAAACATGCTGTCAATAAAACATAAAGGTATGCAGAACGGTATGCAAAAAAGAGAAGTCACATTAGGCTAACCAGATGACCAGCCCAGCTTGTTAGGACGTATCCATTCATCTGGTTGACGTACAGTTCCTATAAATGTGCTGCTTATGTCTGGATTTGTAATTGATCGTACAAGATTACAATCATGTGTAGAAGAATGATTACTGTTCACAAAAACACCTTTGCAAACACAGGATGGCCTCTAATGGGATTGCATGGCTGATCATGGATAAGTGTTGCATCACTGGAAATTAGCGCAATCTCATTCTGGCATGTTGAGAGGTCACCAATCCCGACTCTAGCTAGCTTCTGCATAAACAATTCGCCTGGCCAGCATGCAGTAAACTCCCCCCAGATTAAGCCTGACCTCCCTCCCATAACACCATTACATCTTATGTCTGCAGACAATTTATTGTACTTAAGTACAGTGCGTCATCTTTGTGCTTGATGCTTTAGCAGTAGAGGCCAAAAAACGTGCCTTCCCTCATTACAATGTAACAAGTTACAAAATTCTCATAATTAACCATTAAACAGAAATACATGAAGAATCTAACAGTTAATTATAATTACTGTACTGCACTCACTGTATCAGGCACAGAATTTCCATGAGGACTACCTTGAGAACACACTCGATTCTTTTTGCCGACTCATTAGGTTCTCACTCTACTTAATCCAAATCTTTTTGGAGTAAACTGACACCACAGAGCTGTTTTCAACCTGCTTCAAGCCGTATCATCCTGGAACAATTTAAAATAAGTGGCCATGAAGAGACCTGCATGCCCAGAAATTATGCTTAAATACACTGTGGCATTCACATTATGGTCATTATTATGAGATCTAATGTCCATGTATTCATTTGGACCAAATCTGACCCAAGATTTATCAGACCAAGGCAACATCCTCCTATGTTAAAATTCTTCTATCCTCTTGACACTCCAGTGAGACAATCGTCTGTATATCACAATTATACTGAGCTGTATTTGTGTACATTTTGTTTATCCCATATTCTCTGCTGACTCCAAACACTGTAAGCCAGTTTAATTAGTATAAAGCAGATTAATTAATCCTGATTCCACCATGGACGACAGCAGCACAAAATTAGCACAAAGCTCGGCAAAGGACTCGAAGGGATTTATGGGTGGTGTTAAAAAGAGATCAAGCATGCCATCCAAGGGACAAAGGGCTGTACATGTTGAACAAAGAAGACATAGACTTGCATTGGCCTGTTTCTAAGTGGGCCATGTCTCAAGTTCTGAAAAGGCTTACCACACTATACACCTCCATGGGATTATGACCTTTGATCCTGGAAGAATCTGATTGGCCAAGAGAAGCTTTGGTCATCATGAGTGATAGGCTGGCACACGGTAAATGAAAAAACTAGTGGTACAAATACAGGGAAGTCAGAGGTACATCCTCATCACTTGGGACTACACTTGATAACTTGCTGAGGAAGGACAAAGACAAGAGAGAACTTGCTGAGTTGAAGGTAAGATGGGTACACCTGGATGGCAACTTTAGTGATTGGGTTTTATCTTTATGGATGTATGAATCATGTTTTTTTATAATTTGCGTCTTGTACACCAAAACCAGGCCAAAAAGCTTTTACCAAGTGAGAAAGCGGGGGCACATCTTTCAAAACAGGTGTGCTGGCTTTGTCTTTTAAGTGCGACCATTCATGGAAAAGAGTGGCTTACCCATAATGAGTTCCAGACAAACGTGGAGTGCATCAAGAATTTAAACAAGCACCAGATGGCAGCTGAGACGAATCAACTAGAGGCATAAGAAATGATTAGATAGAAGATGGTAGAGCTGACTTCAGATTTTGGTCGTTTCACTTCTTTTTTTGTTTTTGCACTTAGCCATTTCATGGCATCCATTGTATCCCATCTTTTGAATATGTGCAGTGCTTAGCTGAAATGTGTGCTTATGTGTTTATTTGCACACATCTTTGTATCAGCTGTACAAACCAAAGAAAATGGACCTAGAGTGACTGGCTTAGCCATACATGTTGCAGTCAAACCTTGATAAACAGCATGCACTTTACAACATGCAAAGTCTTCAAGTCTGACCTTTAAGGTTTTCCTAATGCAATTAAAGTTGACCTGACTCTGCATCCTGTCTTTGGAGCTTTAAGGGTCATTGGCAGGAAAGGTAATGACCCGGAAAAAGCAGTTTACCATGTTCTGTTGGCATCTGCCATTGGAATTTAATGATAATGACATTAGTGGTAGAGTAGGATACATATGTTGGTGGTGGTTAATTTGGGCCACAGTTTTAACGAGTGTACATTTCTGAACACTTAGTCAGCTTATTCATTTGTTTTTGATGTTAGCCATGTGATTTGCAATATTTTAGGTGATTGAATGTTAGAACAGGTGAGATGTAAAACAGACACAGGTTCTCAAATGCAAACAATTGTCTGGGTCATCAGTTACAGGTGATCCTAATTCCTCAAAGTCCCCAATCCGTTGCAAATTATAACATCTTATCGGATCCTCTTTACCTTGGCTGTCTAGAGCATGCAGATGCCTTCTTGCCCTTCAGCCTAAAGGCCTGTGTAACATAGTGTAGCACATTATACAGTTGTCTATAATATTGTTTTTTCTCCTTTTCCATCATAGGTTGGGCAGCAAAATGGCACTTCTCCTGAGTCTTCTATGCATCTTGTGCCTGGTTGGGCCAGTTCTCAACCAGGACATGCCTTATGAGGAATATATGGCCCAGATCCAAGCCTGTCCTAAAGAGTGTCAGTGCCCCCCAAACTTTCCTCATGCTGTCTACTGTGACAATAAAGGCCTGAAGAGCATTCCCAAAATCCCTCCATACACATGGTATCTTTACTTGCAGAACAATCTAATTGAAGTGCTGTCAGCAGATGCCCTGCGTAATGCCACATCGCTGCGCTGGCTGAACATAAACCGCAACAAAATCACTAGTGAGGGAGTGGAGGAAGGTGTCCTAAGTACAATGTCTCAACTGGCACACCTCTACATGGATGACAACCTCTTGTCCTCTGTGCCATCTCCCCTACCAGCCAGCCTGGAGCATCTACGTCTGTCTCGCAACCGCATCTCCAAGATCCCTGCTGGTGTCTTCATTGGTCTAGATAAGCTTAACCTCTTAGATCTCCAGGGGAACAAGCTGATGGATGATGCTGTGACTGAGGTGAGCCTGAAGGGTCTGAACAACCTGGTGCAAATGAATCTAGCCAAGAACCAGCTGAGTAGCATGCCTATTGGCTTACCACCCACCACCACCCAGCTCTTCCTTGATGGCAACAACATTGACAAGATCCCAGCTGGCTACTTCAAAGGTTTGCCAAAAGTGGCATTTCTGAGGCTCAACCACAACAAGCTTGGCAGTAGTGGAGTTCCCAAAAGTGTGTTTAATGTTTCCAGCATGTTGGACTTGCAGCTGTCCCACAACCAGCTTACTGAGGTTCCCCTCATTCCCTCAGGCCTTGAACACCTTCACCTGGACCACAACAATATCAAAAGTAAGTCTGTAATTCCATCTGTCATCAATGCATAACTTTTCATCTTTTAAGCATCTATTGAATAGGATAGTTTATCAGAGAGGGATTCTCTGATGTTATTGTCAGTCTTATAACATTATTTCCCTTTGTGTATTTACAGGTGTAAGTGGCTCCAATGTCTGTCCTGTCCCCGTCGATACTGTGGACGACTCCATCAATGAAAGTGTTCCTCGACTGCGCTACCTCAGGCTTGACGGCAATGAGATTAAGCCACCAATTCCCAGGGATGTCATTCTGTGCTTCCGTCTCCTGAGGTCCATTGTCATCTAAAAAAAAGAAGAGAAAATCATCAGCATGTTGTAGGCTAATTCTAATTTCTCACAAATGATGACTTGGTAGTGTGGATGCTGATCTGATAAATGACGTCTGTGCATCCATGCAACATAAATGGTGACATGAGTAATATTTGCATGTTCAGCTCAATTATTTGACACTAGTTGGAACCAACCTTTATTGCTGGGACTTGGGGAAATGTTAATTTCAGTTCCAGAAGACAAGAAGACACAGAGTTTTCAGTGGAATTAAACTTTAAAGAAAGTACAAAATAGACAAGGAACTGACGAGTTAGAAGCTTTATTGAGGGTTTAATCTGTGGACCACTAGTTGTGCCTTATGTTGGACAAAACACCTGCATGTACAATTCATAATGAAAATCTGATTACAATTTAGCATGACTGACAGTGACTTAGATGGATAAGATGTATGTATTAATGTCATATGGAGCTCTCTGAAGACTCATTGTCATTATGCTTCTTTGAGCAGGAGGCAACCCTTATGTTACGTAGGCAAAATATCACTTTAAAATCTTTTCTATTGTTCCAGGAAAACCTTTGCTTTATATTTGTAGATTTGAAGCCAAATTAATGGTCTTGTCTTTTAGGTTTGTGGTCTTACTTTTTTAACTCTATTACTCTATTCTACAAATATGCATATTTACTGTAGGTAATTTATTTTTATTTAATATTGGAGAAAAATAAGTAGCAACCTGACAGTCGTGTGAATATTCATGGCCAATATTCCTTAATGTTTTGTATACAAATGATATGTGATAACTGTTAAAAAATGCCAACACACTTTTTAATTCTGGTCATGATTTTTCTGAATACGCTGAGCAAGAGATTTTATTTTAATTGTCTTCAATTTGATTAAAACTTGAATAAAATTTAAATTAAAATGTGCCTCACTGTCATTTTTTTTTTTATAACTCCAGCATTTTGCGTTAATGTAACCTAAATGTAAATATTTGTGGAAGCCTGCAGTTTTCATGTACCATAACATTTCAAACCAAACATTATTCAGATATAGTGTATAATAACTTTTTGGAACTAATCTTATTATTACAAAGTGAATATACAGTAGATCATCATCCACATAACCTTTTTCACCGATCATCCCAGTAACTCCTATTAGATGAGCTGTCTAGCTATAACCCAAATATTTTGTGTGTCTCTCTTGAATGACTCATTTGCACATTATTGAGCTATGAAATTGTATTACTGTGGAATAACATGCATGGATCAGTACTTCCTACTGCCTATACACTATCGCTATAAACTGTCAGGACTAGATGCTTAAAATAAGTATCACACAGATATCCACTTTAATGGTCCGTTTCAGCACAGACAGCACAGATCTGCTCCCACTGTTGGTGTCCTGTAAACCATTCCATGAATAGTATCACTAATTCAGACAGCTAATGTGGCCAGCTATCATCTACGTTACTTTTGACTAAAATAAATGATTTTCACAGTGTACACATTTGTCATTACATCCTGCAAACGTGAAACCTTTAATTCATGGAAATCTTTTGATATATGCCAAATTCTATCTCCACAATTAACACTCAAACATTGTCCACGTTTCTAATGGCATGCAATTTCCATCTTACTGTCAATAATGCTTCTACATAGTGGACCAACTCTGCGGTACTTATGCTGTGGCCATCAATCATTGAGCCGAGATATTTTGGGCCAATTTCTATCTAGTTCTTTGCCTTTTGAGAATGCTGGCCAGAAGAAAATCCCTGAATATAAATCCCAGCTTATATGGCAGGTGCAGAAAGATTTCTGGCATTCTCACTACGTCCTTTTCTCCTCACTCATCAAAAGGTCTAGAGTTACCATGGGAGAGAGAGAGAGACAGAGAGAGAGAGAGAAAGAAAAAGAGAGGTGGGCATGTCGAGACAAAATCATGGCTAGGTAGAACTGGCCGGTAGCATCCTGTGTGTATCTTATTTTTTGTTGGATGGACACTCAATATAGTCTAAGAGTGTATAGCCTCTCTTTAAATGCACACTGACATCAGTGTGATCAGCTCATTCTCCGTTAAGTCAGACTGAAATGGTATCCAATGACTGAAGTCAGATCTGCAGCTAAGGCACAACTTTAGCGAGCAAAGGTGCAAAGAGAAAGCAGCTTCAACCAAAAAAGAGGGCAAAGGGCCTTCCTCCAAGTAAGGACTTCCTCTCAGTACCATGCTAACAGGGGCTCTTCACAGAGGTCCCATTGTGTACAAGGACCCTGTGGATCCCCCCCATACATGAAAGCTGCACATGCAAGAGTTTCACTTCAGGAAAAGGCGGACAAATATTTCAGTCTGATTGAGCCACACTCTTAGAAAAATAAAGGATACTCTTGTAAGGGATAAAAAGGTATTTTGCCATTGGGGGGTCTGTGTCTGGTGTCTGTGTGTGTGTGTGTGTGTGTGTAGTGTTCGAGAGGGTCGTGCATGTGGGTGTGGGGTGGGTGCACTCCGAGTGACCAAAAGCAATCTGCTCTGGTCCAATCAGTCTCAGTGCCTACCTTCACACATAAGCGGCAGGGCACTCAGGTCTGCCAGAGCGCACAGACCTACACACACACACACACACACACACACACACACACCTCCACACTTGTCACATTTACACACACACATACACCTTTCACACACTTAACACACTCACCCTCCCTCTTCAAGGCACCCTGCGCGACCTCTCACCATTGGCCAAGTCCCGGAGCCCTCAGCATCTCCATCACGGCTGAAGGGACCATTCGGGAAAGCAGGAGACAGAGGTAAGCGTTCTTGGTGCTAACTATCATGCTGGCTCAATGGCTCTCTGGTGCAGGGGATTAGGCAGGCAGAGTGACTCGACTTGCCCCTCCAAAAACGCTGCTATTCAGGGCTTGCATAGGAGCCTCTTGGCTAATTGGTGTTGCAGCTGCTTTACTGTCACTCAGGGATTTGCTTCGGGAGCTTTGCAGGTGACTGAAATGTGGATGTCTTTGTTGTCCTTTGGCGAGTTTAGTGGTTGTGATGTGTTGGCTGGTAGTTTTTTAAGCTGCAGTAGATGTTATTCAGACATGACTGTTCGACAGGTGTTTTTTGGATTAGTGACAAACTTGTTGATAATGATTTATTTAGCAGTTTTGACAGCTGCAGTTTGCTTTTGATGTATTATCAAATCAAGTGAGGTGAATATTGCCCCTAGAGATTTAACAAGTCTTGAACTTTTTTGCCAATTTTTTCACAAAAAAAACCTGCCTCCAAATTCAGACATACTTGACATACATTTTATACATTGACCCCCAGAACACAATTATGTGCATATATTATTTTTCTTATTTACTTCAAATGTAGTCACCTGCTTGATTGAGGATTTCCTTTTAACCTTTCAGTGATACAAATATACAAGTTACCAGTTTGCTCTGCAACCTGCAGCAACGGGACGTGTGTCAAGTTTGTTCATGGTTTTTTAAGGAAAACGGTAGAATAACTGGATATCAGGAATGCCCAATGCAGAGCCAAGCATAACACGGAGGTAGTCTGGAGGCTACACGAATACACACATACACAGTTTCCACACACTGTACACTGTGATGGCCTGTATAAAAGCACACCTCTGTCTTTAGTATAGTCCCTCTTTCAGTGTATCCATGCAGGATTTCATAGTGTCATGACAAAAAGTTTATTTCAGTGTGGATGCTAACCAGTCAGCTCACCTTTTATCAGTAGGGTGCACTCAGTTCATGCTGGATATGTCCAAGAGACAAAATGGGATTGATTTGCATTATTAGTCTACCCGTCTGATATCAACAAAGATTAGATTCAGGACCTAAATAACCTGTGAAGGTGTGTTTTTTTTGTTTTATATCTTCCCTTGTCACAAAAATAGCAGCAGAGATTTCTCAATTTTCTCCCTGTGAAAGATAGGTGTGTTGAGACAGAGTGTGCATCTGTGAGAGGATGTGTCTTTCCAAGAGTGTGCGTGAATGTAAACGTGTGTGTGTGTGTGTGTGTGTGTGTGTGTGTGTGTGTGTATGTGCGTGTGTGTGTGTGTGTTTGAGCACGCTCATTGCTGAATGAAGCTTTTCCTTGCAGTTGTAACTCACTGCCATCCTGTCCACAAACCTCGGAGGAATTTGGAGTTTGAGTGCTGAGACAGGCAGCGACCGGGCCTCATAAAGACCCTCTGTAAAGGGTGAGGGGTCGAGTTAGCTTAGAAACCTCTCTCTCTCTCTCTCTCTCACACACACACACACACACACACTCTTGCTCTCTCCCACCCAGTCTTTTCCTCACTCTCTCCATCTAACCCTGAGCGCCAACATCTTGTCCACGTATCTCTCCATCTCACTCTTTTCCTCTCTTCTTCCCTTCCCTCGCTCTCCGTTTCTCTGACCCGGCCCAGAGGACTCTCTTTAAACTCTTCTGCCTTTTCTTGGACTTGACATCATCTGTCACAGGCCTGCTGGGATGTGGCTACACCTGTGCTACGAAATTCCCCACTGACAGATGATTGATCATAATCCTAACGTCTGTTCTGCCAGCTAATTAAGCGGCAATTAACATATGCTAATCTTATTAGCATTTCCCACCAGTGATTCACATTATGAACTTAATCAACCTTGCTAAGCTTAGCAGATCTGTGCTGCTGAGGAAATGAACAAGATTATGAACAGCAGCTTTCTGGGTCAGGGCAGTAGATCTGCACTCAGTGAAAATCATACATGCTAATTTTAGATTCAAAAGGACCCTCTTGTCTGCTCCCTCTTTTCACATTTGTTGCAGAGAATTTTGCTGCACGTTTCTGCCAAAGCCTTTTTGTTGTGATTGGAAAAATAATTTAAGCCAGAAACACAAGGATTTAAATTAATGTTTAACTGTCTTGAAAAGAAGCAACCCAAAGTCCCTTCTCCTTTAAATACATTTATGACCATCATCCAAAAATCTAGCTGAAAGTAGATTTGTCAGAGGCATTTAGCCCTGCAGACTGATGAAAACGTTCCCATGGTTCCTTATCAGATCAACTCTGACTTCTAACCTTTGACACACCACAAGCAAGCACTGATTTGAGCCTAGATGGCTGCTCCCTGGAACAGTGAGCCTCCGGCTACATATTTTGATCCCTCGAGCTGTCTGCACCTCAGTAATGAATTCACTGACCTTAGTGATGTGACCCAATGTCAAGTCCTGGTCTGTACTGTAGACTGGTTATGCAGCTAATATCATGGAGACATGAGAAGTGCACCTATGTGGAACAATGTTTTAATACATCCACATAGCTTGTCCTAAGTTCTCACAGCAGATCTGTTAGTGTATCTTTTCAGTTGATTATTTTTCTTTTCTTTTTTTCTTTACTTGGGACAAATGACAATAAATAACAGACTGAACAAGCGAAAACTCGTCTCGTGGGAGTTTAATTCTCATGCAATGTCCTGTGCTGCATCTACAATTGTTAATCTTTGAATGGCCGTTCCCTCTTTGACTTGACGTCTCTCTGTCCGTGTCAAGGTGGACTATGAGGATGCTTGTGCGGCTCGTGCTGGGACTCTTCGTCCTCAAAGCGGTGGTGGCCAGCCCCAGATTTTCCCGACAAGTGGACTTGGACTCATACGACAGTGCCAACTATGATGTGGATCTAGACAATTTAAATTTGGAGAACCAGGATATCTATGACTATGAAGATGGGCTGACAATTGATGATCCTCAGGTAAGAAACTGTGCTGGTCAATTATGAGGACAAGACAAAACATGCAAATACCCTCCAAATACCCTGGCCTTTAATTGTACAGTTCAACCTGTTATTACTAATGAAACCATTATGTTTTCATCATCGAAGTAATTCTCTGGCATTACGATATATTACATTTACCTTAATGCTTCATCTCCTGATTTAGAAATGTGGAGTCACAGTGATCCATAGTTTGTGATTGGTCACCTTTAATTGGAAGTTCAAGTAAATGAATTGGGTCATGGATTATGGCACATTGCTTTTTGTGCTTTTTTGCTCATGCCACTTGTGACTGACATATAACTTGTGCAAATTTTATTTTTATAAGTTGACCTGTTTGATGGGGTCTGTTTTATGCTATACGCTGAATAATGTATTGCTAAAAAACACTTCAAAACAAACACTTCTGAGCCGCAGGTCCTCTTGAGTGTAATGTTCATGTCACCAAGTTGAGTGATCGCTGGGAAAAAAAGAGATTTTCACATTAACGTGATATACAACTGACATTTTAAAACATTCAGGCAGTTACAATTCCCAGAAGTCACACTTTTCTCCAGATGACACAAGTCACAGTGGTGACGGAGTAATATTGGTGAATTTACTGGTTTTAAACCGAGCTCACCAGGTTCATGGAGCAGACAGGCATCCTGTTAAGACCAACAGCTGCCATTTGGACAATGTACAAAATGGAGAAACTGCTCTTCAGCTTTATGCATTGCTGTGGCCAAAATATTTCACTTTTATACTTTTGCCAGCCACCATTTAAGTTACATTGCCTGGAATCTCCACAGGCCGAATTCTTCTACATCTGGAGCATTTTTTATGCATGGAATCAAACAATATTTATGTTCTTGGAACATAAATATTGATGGACATATTTTTATTTGCCTGCAAATTTGAGGAAAGAAGAACTTTTAAATCACTCAACAAAAAAACATTTTGATTTGCTAAGAAATTGCATGATAAACAGAGAGATGAAAAACCTGGCTGTAAAGGATTGCTGTGCCTTCTGGGACTTCTTTTCTCGTTCTATTCAAATTCTGCGAAGCATAATGGCTTTTAAAAGATGAGTGGAGAACGGAGGCAGTACGGCTTGCAAACTGAATGATGGATTCCAGAAGTGCCCTTTAAATCAGCTCAAGCTGAGTGTGATGTGGCAAACCTGCAGGGCACACTGGGATGGCAAGCTTTAGCCAAATTTCATGTTCCCGTTTATTCCTCTTTGTAACAAGGAAATTAAGCCAAAGCAATGTCAAGATGGCAAGAGGGGAATGGTCCATATTGAATTTTCAACAGGCTTCCTGTGAGCCAGGAATTTAGCTTGAACCTGATGTGGATCGCACTCACACCACTGCTGTTATCTATAACCACTCCCACAATCAAATGGAGATTTAGCAGATTGGATAAGATGTAACAGAAGAAACAACACAAAGCAGTGAATTATTTTGTCATCCAATTTTTCCAAAATGGTACAACCACAGCCTTTTGCCTTAAATTTAAAATGATTGAGTTCTGGTGTGCACAGTGTTTCATATGACAGTGCACAGTGTGGGAAAGTTGTAATATGTTTCGGGGAATGGCTTTGATAATGTCTCTCTGTTTAACAAGCCTGGATATGACACAGCACGTTGCATTGGCGATTTTGTGGGAGTCTGTAGAAGCAGGAAGAGGAGAAACAGTACAATTAGAGTTACTGGAATCTTTCTCACTCTGAATTAAAGTTCTAAAAGTTTTGATTTGAAGAAATAACATATTGCAAGTATCTCTCATTTTGTATTGTCGACTAAACAGTTGAAGGTGAGAGAGCAGATCCTCAGATAGACTGGTTGCTTATGAAGAGAGAGGATTGAATGGATTTTATTCACACACACACACACACACACACACACACACATCAGATGTCAGGAGAGAAATGAAGCGATGATGAGCTCCATGCCTCTGGAATGCTGACTCTTTACTTTCAACATCCATCTGTTGGTATTTCTCTTCTTTCTCCTCAGGGCTTGTCTCTTTTGAGAGAAGTAAAGGCTCATCTGGGATGTTATCCAAGCAAATCATCTTCACTCTGCTGCATTCAAAAGTCTCTACAAAGGCTTTAACTACAGAGTTTAGATTTAGACTTATTTTGAGTCCAATAACATCTTTAGGAACACGTTCATTAAATTAATTGCAGCTTTTTTACATTATTTGCACAAGGGCTGGACAAGATAACATGTACACCTGTACACTATATATGGTAATCCAGTTGTTGAGACCGTGTCAAAGAAATTTTAGGTATTAAGCTCAGTAATCTCTGAAGCTGTTGTATGTGCTGCCACCTGTAGTTCTTCATTTGCTCCACTTGGAAAACGTGTGCATGTGCATGTTTCAATCTTATCCAATAATTAGTGTCATAGTCTTGTCTGTTTATATTTAAAAAAACAGGCAGTTAGCTTAGCATAGAGACTGGAAACAGCTAGCCGTGCTTTATCCAGAGATGATTAAATCTGCCTACCAGCACTTAATTAACAAAGTATATTTTGTTAATACCTTGTGGTTTAAGAAGGGGTTGCCATTTTGCCATCATCGAGAGGTTGTCAGGCAAACTTGCCAACTTGAGTGGTATCATTCTTCCCGTCTCACGCTTGACAATAAAGCGAGCAAAATGTTGAATTATTTACTTAAGCTACAAACTGTAGAAATTCTGTTGGCATTCACTCCAGGCTGGAAAACCTCATATGTGGCTCAAAATCTGACCCAAGGTTTTTCTTTGGACTAAAAACTTCATATGAATTAACTAGATATTGTACATGTTGTGCAGTATATTGGGATAAACCTTAGGTGACGTCCTGGTGCTACAAACATTTTTGTGGAGATCGATACTTTAGAAAATAATTTTGTCTTTTTGTTTGTTGTAAAGAACGCAGCTGGTAAAGCAAGCCTCTGCAGAACCAGTTATGTTAGCGTTTTGTAGCTGAAAGATCACTTACCTTACTGAATGCATCTACTGACTGATACTACAGCAGCAACATGACATTTGGCATCAGCTTGATGCTCACATTCAACGCCTCTCCCTGTGCATTCTGTATTCCCATGCTGTTTCCAAAGCGTTTTTTCAGTATTTTTGGTTGCCAGCCTTTCGCCTCTTCTTTCCCCTCGGGTGTATATGTTTGCTTTGGAGAAAGGGGGAAATGAAGGGGAGAGCTGCAGCGAGCTAACTCTGTGCAAGACTTTTCAATGGCCTACCTTGTTGTATCCCAAACTGTGTCTCTGTCAAGCTTTAAAATGGGACTTTCAGTGCTGGACATTTCTTCATTGCTGCATTTAATGTCACTGCATTAGTTATATTTCTTGCAACCTATCACCTAAAGAGTGTACTTAATTTGACTTGATGTGATTGTACTGATATACATTCATTTTTGACACCTCTTGGCTTATTGACATCTGGTTACTGTGGTTGAAAGTAGCTCAAAAAACTCAAATATGGATTCTTGCAGCTACCATGTGTGTCTTGGTTCCACAAGGACCATTCCCTTTTTGGAGGGTTGAGTCAGCCTTGTTGGGCGTGAGAGAGTGTCAGGTATTACCTGTGGCGGTGTGTGGGGGTTTATTGCCCTCGTCTGGAAATTGATAGAACTGCAGGTTCGATCAAACACCAAAACATCAAAGAGCAACAGCAATGGCTGTAAATTTAATTATAATAGCACATGGATATACCTGAAGCTTTTAATGAAGGAACCAAAAAGCACTGTAATTCATAAAGCTTGGTTGGTTTATTTCCCAACATAAAATGTAAATCTTTGCTTCATTTGATAAACAAATGTGAGAAGCCTTTGTTTATAAAGTAATTTGATATTTTGAAATGAAGTTAGAAGAGACATTAACATGGTTGTGTGCTTTAGTCCTTGGATGTACCCTCTGCAGTTTATCTAGTAAGGGCACTCTAAACTGATTACAACCAGGTTGAGCAGTAGGCACAATGCCCAATGTGTTGAAGTAAACATGTAAAATATATAATGCTTCTTCCCATAGTGGAATCATTTGAAAACCTTTTAATAAAGACTTCAAAATTAAATGTATCCTCATGTAAGCATCCCTCCATTACTAGTCAGTTCATAACCAAGGAGATTCCTAACTGAATCCATATAAGAAAAAAATCAGACCAGATCAGTTGGTCAGAAAAAAAACTATTTCCCTGTGGCAGGAAGTGCTAATGTTTGTACTACAAAAATGCCCTTGATGGCCTTTCATAGAATTTACATTTGAGTGGTCATTGCTGTCTCTACACTGGATACTTAAATCTGAACACTTTGCTGTCATCTAGTGGTGGAGACAGTGGAGAAGCTGAACATCTCATGGTTCTAGTTTTGGTCCTTAATGGACGAATATAGCAGTTGAACTGTCACCTCAGATCATGGTGTCTCAGGTCTGGACACTTCTTCTGTTGGTAGATTTATCTTTTTACTGTTTTGAATCTATCACAGTAGAGAACGAGAGAATAGAAAAAGCGAGAGGTAATGAGATGCACTAATGGTCCCAGAACAAATCTGACACCAGCATTTCACCTGTGACATTCCCAGTTGAAACTAACCCTTTGCTGTGAATGGAAACAAATGAAAGAGGAACATAATTGTGATGAAACTTGTATCCATCAGTCTACTCTCCATTCATCCGTATCCACTTGTACTCTTCCAAGATCCAAATGCACAAACATTATACTTTATTTGCCCTATGATTATCACAGAGGTCATAGATTGTTTTTTTCTTAGCACCACATCACTGCTTATAATATATGTAGATAACATGGATGAAAGTTGTATAATGAACAGGACTTTCAGTACTTTTGCTTGGTGCTTTTGGATTAAATAGCAAATGGTAAATCAGTAGACATTGATGCTGGTATAAAATAAATAGAACAGTGTTTTCCTTGTTATCAGTAATCTCCAGCCATATTAAATGTAATGTAAGTCAAGCCTACTGCAATCTGTCGTGTTTTCTGCCTCAGTGGAGTTAAATAAACGACTTGAAATTTGCTCTTTCTATCTTCTTTCTCCGGTGATATGACAAACACCTTTATCCTCCTCACCATAAACTTAAGTTTGACTTAAATCTCAAACTTGGTCATGGCAGAGCACCCAAAAGGGAATTACAGAATACTTTACTAGTGTAGGCATACAGTACTAGACATTGGCTTTTTCATCAGATTGTCCAAATCTTGCATACATCTCCTGCTACACAACATACTGCCTTTTCACTGAGTTGTCAAACATTTTACATGTTGGCTTTCATGATTTAGTACATGTCTAGTGTAAAGTATTAATTCAATTCAATTTTATTTTATTTAAATAGCACCAAATCATAACAAAAGTTACTTTTCATATAAAGAAGGTTTACCATACTCTTTATAATATCAGTATTGCTGTATTGCTGTACAGTCAAGAGATAGCTGATCAGATGTACTACATACTATACCTACATAAACTGAATTAAAAAAGGGAGTGCACATTTTCTAACTATTCTCTTGAAATCACTTGTACACTGGTTAATGACCAGACTGTATTATCTGCTCTGCTTTATGATTCATTATACAGTAGATCTGGCAACAATATTACAGTGGCCTCCAACTTTCAGTTAATTCCTTTGTTAAGGTGGCATCTTAGAATTTACCAAACGTTGAAATATGTAGATTAACTATTTTATTTTGGAAAACAGCAAAAGGTCTGTTTTTTTCTGTACAATAATATTGGGATGAAGTTGGATGAGCAAAACTCGAACCAACATACAGTTAAGTGCTTACATTGACTAGTTTTTAGAGTTTTATTTAATGTACAGATTAAGAAAAACATTATGTCAGATATTACTTTTCTGCTCAATCTCAAGTGAAATCCTCATAAATTTCTGACTCACTGCTGCTGTCTTTCCCTCAGATAGAGATTGGAACACTGGCCCCGTCTGACTATAACTACCCTGTACCTGAGGCCTCGTTGGAAGAACAAGAAGCAGAGGAGGAGGAGGAGGAAGGGTTGCCCCTAAAACCCCAGCTCATTCCTCAGGGTTCAGGGGGATCTGGGGTTCTCATGGGCCCAGACACACAGAAAGGTCTGAAAAAGCACACACCTTTAGATCTGCACACCCATAAACACAGAGTCACGTGATATCCAAAGTTCACTGGGTTTAAGAGAGGGTTTTGCTCTTCCTTGGGCCTATGGAGTTGTAAAAGCAGCATCACCCATAATGACAAAACATCCAAAACAAAGATATACTAATGTTTTCTCTAAACTTATCGTCTGCATCTTCAACAATCATCTTTTCCATGTGCATGTATTCCATTTAACTAGCTGTTAATGGTTAAATGTGTCCTTTTCAATCATTGTCCATGTGTCACCGATTACTTAACCTAATCATCATTGTGAGCTCCAAACCTGATTAATGATCCATTTCAGTTTCATATGTCTGTTTATTAATACCTAATCTTGTCTCTAACAAGAGGTGGAGCTGCATCTGGCGCCCATTGACATCCTTCATGTCTCCGGGGATTTTGGGGGATCCGTAGGGTCTGGGTCTTCTGGAGCTTCTGGGGCCTCAGGAGCTTCTGGGGCTTCTGGGTCTGGAGGCTCAGGAGACATACTGGTCTCCGGCGTCTCTGGGGGTTCTGGTGACATTGGCCTGGTCTCCGGAGCCTCAGAGGAGCTCCTCAGCTCTGGGGGATCTGGGGAATCTTTGGTATCTGACGATCTCTTGATATCTGGGGATATCTTGATTTCTGGGGATCTCTTGGGATCCGGGGATACAATGGGATCCGCAGTTTCTGGAGCGTCCGGGGACCTTGCCTCTGGAGGTATTTCCATTGAACTCGCCCTGGGCTCTGGAGGGTCTGGGGACCAGTCTGGTTCTGGGTTCTCTGAAGATCTCTTGATCTCAGGGGCCTCCGGAAGCTCTGGGGTTTCTGGGGTTTCTGGGGAGTCTGGTGAGTCCGAGGACTCAGGGATAACATTGTTGTCTGGAGGTTAGTACTTTTAAAGAGCAGATGTTTGCTAGTAAGGCTTGTGGCAACTCTATTTCTTGATCTGTGTAGCAATAACCTCTCTTACTCTATGTGATTTATGTTGATTTTTTGTCTTAAATTCCATTTAACTGTGTTAAATGTTGATTTGTTTTTTTGCTTGTAATCTTACTTATTTGTTCTACTGTGTGCTATTGTATTTGTGTTACTCATAGTCATGCTTCTCCTAACTTCTTGTCTCATCTAAAATGTGAGTGTGATTGATTTGGTTAATGGGTTGTTTGATTGTCCATCTCACCCCTCATCCTCCTAATCTCATGTCTCCTAACCCTTGGCTCTAACAAGAGGAGGAGCTGCCCCTCATTCCCGAGATCCCCAGCGAGGCATCCGGTGCTTCTGGGGAGTTCTCAGGAGCTTCAGGAACCTCAGGGGCCTCTGGGGATCCTGGAGCCTCTGGAGACTTAGGGTTTCCTGAAGTCTCTGGGACTTCTGGTGTCTCTGGCTCTGGAGACCCAGAGGTCCCTGAGGTAACTCTGGTTCCTGACACTGATAAAGGTCAGTATCTAATCCAGACCTTGTAAAATATGTTAAAAGCTCGGTAAAAAGTTACCCCACATGCACAAAAAGTATACAAAAAAAAATACTTTCAATGAACAAGGTGCCAGTGCTGATGCTGGATTGGGGAGCCAATGAATCTTTTTATGAACTGGCCCTTGTTGGTCAGTTTTGTCTACTTTCTTGTGAATAAGCTTACGCACCTTTGGTTTTTTATTCCCCACCTTCAACCTCATTGCTTACTTGCTTTAAAGGTACCCTGTGGAGTTCTTGACCATTAGTAGTGCTGTGGAGCATTGTTTTTATGAGTGGATCCCTGTTTGTTTGTTCATGCACAGGGACACACATGCTTGTTTTATGCTGTGTACTGCAACAAAAAGTCCCCCACTGCCCAAAAAGCATTTTAGATCAGCATCGTAAGAGATGTATGTAAAACTTCTAGATGATTGCTTGGTGCAGTATTTATTCTGGGAACTGGCTCCAGCATTGGCACCTTGTCTGCGTAAAAGGGATGGTAGCATTTCTTGAGTAATATTTGAGTTATACCAAGTCCACTGTGGTTATCTAGCCTCATAGACCACCATGGAGCCAACTGAAACTAAATGCCAAATCCACAAAAGTGTTTTTTGTTAGTTTTTTGCTAATAAGCGTATTGTTCGTAACCACTCAGCAAATCACATTTCATATTATTAACATCAAAAAGCAATTTTCATTTAACTTCCATTTATCAGTTAAATGCCATAAACACTTTAACACTGCTAACATGCTGTATGTAACTTATCACTCCGGCAAACAGTGGGCTACTGATTGCCAGACTTCCTGTTCCATGTCCATGCTGATCTAACCTGTTTCTTTAACACCTAATCTTGTCTCTAACAAGAGGAGGGGCTGCTTCCGGCTACACCAGAAACCCCTCAGGAGGGTACTGGCAGTGTAGAAGGGTCAGTTAGCTCTGGATTGCCAGAACCTGATGAACCCGACGAGCCTGATGAACCTGAGGTTGACTGGGAAGGTCAGTACTGAACAACACAGGCACTGAGCGAAGCGTGATGAAAATCTCAAATCCCTTTTGAACGTCTGCAAAACCCTGATATACCTGAATCCTGATTTAACTGACTTTGGCCTGGATTACGACCTTTTGGGATTTTTGAGTGTTAACTACCAACTGTCTCTAACTTTTCCTATTTTATTCCCTCCCTCTCCTCTTTCTTTTCTTCTTATCCATGTGCTCCAGGTATGCCCACTTGCTTGCTGTGCACGTGCCTTGGTGGTTCGGTCTACTGTGATGACTTGAAGCTGGATAGTGTACCACCTCTTCCCAAAGACACCACTCACTTCTATGCCCGCTACAACAGAATCACCAAGATCAACAAGTCCGACTTTGCCTTCATGAGTATGTTTCCTGTTTGAATGAAAATAAATGAATATTAGACCAATGACAAACATAAAGGTGAATGTCAGGTATTTAATTGTACCCTCAACCTGACCGCTGTTGAAGTGAGCTGTCTCTCATCATTATCAGTGTTTCAGAGTGTGTTTTTTTTCACCTCCCTTCAGACAAGCTGAAGAGGATTGATTTAACCGCCAACGAGATAACGTCCATTGATGACAAAGCATTAATGGGTCTGCCTGAGCTGAAGGAGCTGGTGATTCGAGAAAATCATATCTCACAGCTGCCTGCTCTCCCAGAGACCATGAGCCTGATCGATGCCAGCCATAACAACATCGGCACCAAGGGTATTCACAAAGAGGCGTTCAAAGTACGTACACCTCCCGTAGTTAAAATTACTGTCACACAGGGTCCCTCACACACAATATAGTGCTGCTTTAGCACTTTTAATACTGTATTGTACACTTGTTTTACCTTTATATCATTTCAGATAATTGTGTACTACCTTAAAATTTGAACCAAACCAATAACGATTTATATCTTTTCTCATTGTATCCAGGATATGACTAGCCTGCTGTATCTGTACCTAACAGATAACCACATTGATTACATTCCTGTGCCTCTACCAGACAGTCTGCGATCTCTACACCTACAGGTATATTTGCTTTGGCTTCATGTCTCATCATTCCCCACCACTGGTCAACATTGAAAGTGAATGTGAATATTCAAAGCATAATGCAGGTTCTTTGCATTCTAAGGGTTAAATCTCTTATCTCTTACCAGATAGATGACATATTTGATACCTAGCTAAACTGACCGAACCTGTCTTTAACCAGATATGAACTAACCTGGAGCCAGTTCAATTGTGAAACTGGTTCACAGCACCAAACTATACTCTGAGATACAATTAGTGTAACCTCACAGTATTTATATATGTAAAAAAACACCCTCTAAATTCTCTAATGTATAATTTCTCCATTATGATAATTTGTTTCATCAAAGCAAGCAAGATATCTCATTATGTGTCCTCTATATTATATTGCAGCGTAACAATATTCAAATGATGCATGAGGACACATTCTGCAACCTGAAAGATTTCAACTACATCAGGAACGCACTGGAGGACATCCGTCTGGACGGCAACCCCATCAACCTCAGCAGGACCCCGCAGGCTTACATCTGCCTGCCCCGTATACCCATCGGGGATCTCATTTAACCACACAGACACATACCTACAATCTTGCACACTGACTCCCACGAATACAACCACACTTTGTACATATTGACACACTAAACCACACACGCAGACATGCATACCATGTATCACTACTCAATCAATTACCGTAATGTATTTCAAAACTGTCATAAATGCTGCTGACGTATGCTACAGATCATTAAACTGTGTGGAAATTTAAACATCCACAAACACATGAATTATGAGTCAGATTCTGGTTATCAAGCACATATACACTGCTCTACTGCACCTTCTTCCTGTTGTTAAGAATTTCTTATGAACACAACACACACACACACACTGACACGGCCACTCTCATTCCCTCACCTACCAAAATGCATGTACACACACATACAAATACACAAACATACACACAAGAACTTTCTCAAAATCCAAACTGTTCGGCAACTTGATTAAGAGTAAACAATAGGTGGCGTTCGGAGAAATCAGTTTATTAAAAACCCTAAAATGGCATGTTTGTTTCTGTTTAGTGTTTGTTCACAACTGGCAAAACAAAAACAACCAGTAATATTGTTTAAATGTTTGTTTTGTAAAAAATTTAATAATAATATTAATATTAATGACAAATCTAACACTTTTGGAAATGTATACTAGCAAACTTATTGAAGCTGGAGCTTAATGAAAGGTAAATTGAGTATCTAATGCAATAAAAGACGCATTTAAACAATCATTTGTTGTAAAGTCTGTACTGTAATATAAAAATATATATTCTGAAAAAAGATTTTTTTACATGAACTGCAATATTTAGTATATTACAAAAAAAGTGATGTTTTGAACATGCACAATAGCTTATACCGTAGACTCTAATGTCTAGAGTCAATCAACTAAAGACTATTGTTTGATTTGGGGGGGGGGGGGTTGATTTTGATTGTGGATGGGGTTAAGAATAATTCTACTAGCTTGCTATTGTGTTCTCTGTATGGAATAACCACAAGTGAATAAAGTTGTTTTGAAGACCTCTCCGAACAAGGAGTGGCTCAACGTTTTCATTCAAAACGTACAGGTTAGCATATAAGTATAATGTGCATTTTGAATTATGTGCAGATGCAGCCGAGGTAGAAATATAAAACATGTTTTGTGAGGGAAGGTTATGTTCAAGAAAAAAACCCACGAATCAAAAATGTTCAATAAGTTTTTCAAATAAGTTGAAGAACCGCTCCTTCCTGTCCATGACGTCTGGGTCTTTCACCTTGCTGCTGTCCTCTGTAACCTCCTCAGTCTTTTCTTTGGTTGAAAAAAGTCTCTCCAGCCTGGCTTTCTCTCGCTCCAGAGCCAGCCGGTCGCTGCTCACCGAATCTCTGTCCTTCTCCATCAACGCCCTCTCCCTCTCCATCACTACCTTTTCTCTCTCTATAGTCGCCCTCTCTCTCTCCAGCGAGGCTCGGTCTCGGTCCAGGGCGGCGAGCTCCCTGTCCAGCGCCGCTCTCTCCCTCTGCAGTACCAGCTGCTCCCTTTCCATCACTTGTTTCTCCCTTTCCATCACCTGTCTTTCGCTGTCCATCGTGTTCCTCTCGTGCTCCACCTCTTGTATGATGCGATCTATCTCCTGGCATCCCTCGCGGACCGCTTCCTCCTCCCCGTCCTCATCTCCGTTCAGGGAAACCTCGACCTCTGGCCCACCTGCCGACGAAGCCGTAGGGGAGTTGATCACCATGGATACCTTCCTCTTCTTGGGTTTGGAGATGGGTAAGAAATCTTTCTCGTCGGGGAATGCCTTGAGGATGGGGGCATCCCCTTCCAGACGACCCTCCATGGCGTCGTCCATCAGACTGAAATAAGGCCACACCTGAGGGAACACTTTCACCCCACCTGGAGGGTTCTTTAGCTCCTGAGGAAGCAGAGCGAAAGCAACGAACCAAGTAGAACATTTGTCAAAATGCTGGATAAATCTAAGTGAAATTAAAAAGAAATCCACTGTACCTTGTATCTCTTCTTCATGTTTTCCCATTTTTTGGATGCTTGACTGTGAGTCATCTTGTGTTGCAAGCCCATATGTTTCAGGATGGCCCTGAAAAAATAATCACCTTATAAGAAGACATAAACATTACAGCTGGTACAGTTGTAAGTCATTTAAAAAAATGAATAAATCAATTGACAAAATAACTAAATCATTGAAAAATATATTCACTATCTGATGAACTCCTTGCAGTATTTGTCAACATCAATGAAGGCTGATGTTTGTCAGGTTAACAGAGAAACTGAAATATACAAAAAAGTTGCTAAATGAATATATACATCTAACAATTTTAACACTGGAACACGTAGAGCAAGAAGAGAAAAACAGATACTGCCTCAGATACCTCGTAAACAAAGACAAGTCTGAATGGAGAATGTCCCATTATGGTGCTACCAGTTCATGCATCTGTCTCTCAGAGCTTTAACCTGCTGACATACCTCCATGCCCACATGGAAGTATTTCTCTTTCCAGAGAAGAGGTAATTATTGGAAACCCTCAGCTTCACAAAGTCTTCAATTTCTTTTGAGCTCACTAAAAAGAGAGAGAGAGGGAGAGAGAGAGAAGAAATACATTAGAATTTACTGCAGCTAAAAACTGCTCATCCACAGTTCTCGACTCGACTAAAACAGAAGCACTTTAAGAAAATTACATGTAATACTGGTTATGCAGTGTCCAGCCTACTGTCACATATATCACATATTCAGCCTACATTTTTCAGAAACCTTTATTAATAAGAGGTGTACAGAACACACAACAAATGCAACCTACATTAGGCTACCAATTAGGCTGCAGTCCTTTTTTATTGTTGAATGAAAAAGTGTGCTTATTTCAACCCTCCAGCAATACACCCACGAGCCCACTTGCTAGGTGCCCTAAAAAGATACTCAACACACTTAAATGGGTTTTTTGAGCTGTGAACTAAATGAATGTGATGAAACACACCCATGCTGTTAATATAACGGCCACGCCTCCTTCATCTGTAGTTCCCTGACTCTGGGCATGTTAGAAATGTATATTCATTCCAAGTGTAGTGTAGTTGCTGTGGGTACATCAGCTTGATTAAAACGGGACATTTCTATACTTACTTTTATATGTGAACTCCAGAGGGTTGACTTTACCACAAGTGGTGCTCGTGTAAGCGTGATCCCGGAATTCCATTTGTTTCTATTAAGTATTCCTCGTTTAAGTGTCCTTCGTAGGAAAAGACTGCTTGCTCGTTCCTCTTCCTGACTCAGAGGGATCCTATCTCCTTCTTCTCTCTTCTCTCACTCTCGCCTCCCGGCGCTGCGGAGGTTCAGCGCACTACAAATACACTTCCATGCAAATACACAACCTATTCCAAGGTATTGTGATCACATGGCAGTATGTGTTTTCTTAATAATGTATTTTATTCCATGTTACTGATGCTTGGATTATTTGCTACAGGGCGTGGTTTTATACAGATCATTTCTCATTTTCACATTTGTAAAATGTTTGTTGGTTAATAAAGAAAAAAACATCCTTTGGGCAAGTTAATGCAGGGCACTGCATTTTGGAGATTGGAGGTACATCTAATAGTAAAATGTCTCCACTTCAGCAACGTTGGCAAACAACGTTTGGGAGTGGCTGGGCTTGTAGATATAAAAAGCAGGGTCATGAAAACGAAAGTACAACAGAATGGCGTCTGCCTATGGTGAGTAAGATACCATTTAAACATGGCACTACTTTATGTGAAATATGCGGCTTAATTATTTATATGAAACATTAAGACTTATGGTAGATCTTGATATCAACAAAAATCCCAATATGATTAATGAAATTACGAAGGTCTGAACAGTCGCGGCTACACAGATTTATCATAAGTGACAATCGTTGTTAATGTAAAACTTGTAAAAGTAAGTTTCAGTTTCTTTTATGTGGAACTTTCTTACAGGGTCTGAGCAGCATAGAGCAATAGCCCAAACCTGTCTGGTAAAAATCACGCTTTATTGTAATTTCTAAACTTAACATAACATGTAATTTTTAAACTGCGTTAAATTGAAGGTATCCTTATTATATAACGTGCATATAGCAAATATTTCCCCATGTTTAGATCTGGACCATGTACAGCTTTTAGACTAATTGAAGTAACCAGCAGGGGGCAGCATAAACATTAAGTTAAGTAGACTTGAATTGTAGACTTAAACTGTCTCTAAATGTACCAGAAAGAATATCGGGGTATTTTGTAAAAGGTAAACCATACTTATTTGTTTACTGGTTCTCATAGAACAAATCATCTTACAGACAATTATTGCAACATGATGTAACATCTGAAAATAGTTCAACAGTGACACCACAGAAAGCAACTGAACAGCAACAGTGAGGAAAGGAAAATATTTCAAACTCACCGACCTCATCCTGCCTGGATATTATCACAGTATTAAGTAAATGATAACCTTATTTACAGGCGATACATCCCAACACAATTAGAAAGTTCTTCACTATTTGTTACTATACTAGTTGTTCATCTATTATGTTTTGTGCCGTTTCTTTCCCCAGAGCCTGACGAGGAAAACGAGAGTGAATCTGACATCAGTGATGAGTCGGACAGTGATGGACATTCAGAAGTAGAAGCTGATTGTCAGGTTTGTCTCTGAACAGAGGAGATGTTGGAGCCAGCTACTATTTTATAATTGCACGTAAAAGCCATAAAAAGTCTTTACTGACAAGAGTTTGCTGCCTTTTGTAACACCGCTTGTTTTTCAACCTAATGTAGAACATAACTATATTTACATCTCTGGGGATAAAAAATAAATAAAATCTTATGTATTTTCATTTGAAGTTTCCTAGAAGAGAGCCCTGCAAGAATTACAACAGTGGTGGCTGTCGGGATGGTACAAAGTGTCCTTACTTGCATGTCTGCAAGTACGCCCTGAAAGGAAACTGTCGCTACAAGTCCAAATGCAAGCTGAACCACCCGGCAGGCGGAAGGCCGCGCTCGGTTGCAAGCAGCAGGGCTTCGGACCAATCAACATCCAGTGGTGAGGAAGAGAGAACAGGTTGAATGGATGGACTTTCTTTCTGATCCACATCTTAATGTCAAAAACTTTAAAGGGTTAAGTCCGAGATCCACGCACGAGACAAATAGTTAACAAAACAATTTTATTTTTATTTTATTTAGAAGTTTTAATCTTATTTATGAAACTAACTTTGAACAGCTTATGTTCTGTGTGTTGCGGAGATACCCTCTGCTTTAAGCTCTTAACAAGAGCTCTTCCAGAGAAATATCTGGTTCTTTAGCGGCTAAGTGTTCCTCTATGTTCACAACGTTGTCTGTCTGCCGTTTTTTGTTTAACCAGACCCAAAGCTTACTGATGGCAAATACTACAAATGGCAGCTGAATGATGGAAATGACTGGAAGGATGTTGATAATGATGTCATTATCGAGGCCCACTACTCGCTGCCCCACACCAAAAGCATTAAACTCTACAACACACCCTATGGGTAAGAGCCAAAAACGTCATGCTTAAACGTTTTCTAAGTGCAGGTGGACAGAAACTGGCTGATGACTTGTCTCTCACTCTCTTGTCTCTCCCTGCAGGGCAGTGTGTATAGATTTTAACAGGTTGAGAGTGGACGGAAAGAGCCTGAGAGTGAGACGTTTGGATGACGGTAAAACTGAGTGGATCTGGTACTGCACGTTGCGTCGTAAGTGGATCAAGTATGGAGACAAGGTAGATGGAATTAAACAACTGAAAATGTTTGATGTGTTATTATTTTTTTAATCTTCTTGGTCAATTTGAATCTTCATCTTTTTGGGACAGGATTCAAAGGGCAACTCCAGTCCAGTGAAGAGCTCCGACATAGAGATGAAGTTCCAGAGCAACCCAACAAGCTCTTTTACTTTCAACGTTGGTGCTGATACCTTTGAGATCAGATTCAGAGGTGAAGTAGACTCGCAAAAACCTTCACAGAATACAAATCTACAAATTCTAAATCCCCTGAACAACTAAATTCCACATGTTAGTTTCTTCTCAGACACCAGCTTCATTTTGTTTTTGTTGTTAGACATGCGACAGGTGAGCCAAAAGAGAAAGAGGAAAGTTACTCGTCGACCACTGTACCGACAACAAGCAGGAGCAGGGTGAGCTTGGATTTTGTTTGTTGGGCAAGATTTCATTCCATTCAATAATAAATAAATACAATATTGACATAGTTATATAAGCTGCATCCTAGTGGCGAGTTAAAAAAAATAAGATTTTCCTGCAGGGTCAATGCATTGTCATAGTATTTCTAAAGAATAATTTGACATTTGGGGAAATTAGCTTATTTGTTTTCTCGCTGACAGTTCGATCAGAAGCTATAACCAGCAGCCAATTAGCTTAACTTAGCATAAAAGACTGGAGACAGCTAGACTGTGTTAATAGTGAGCTTTTGAGGTGCTGGTAGGCAGATATTGTTGCCTTTTGTAAACAGAGCCAGGTTAGCCGTTTCCCCTATTTCCCATCTTTATGCAAAACTAAGCTAACCTGCCAGCTACATATCAGTCTTCTCATCTAACTCTGGACATGAAAGTGAATGAGCATATGTCCCAAAATGTTCAACTGTTACTTTAAATGAATCCATAATTTGATGTTGTCGTTACAGAGTTTCTCAAGCAGCCTCAACTTTCCAGAATATTTCTCTGGGCACCAAACCACAGTGGCAGTTTGAGGGAGACAGCGGAGCGTGGCACAAGTTCAAACACAGGGTAAGTTATCTGCAGAGTGGAGGGTACGTTTAGCTGTGAAACTTTATTTAAGTGCCGAGACAAACCACGATGATGTGAATGTCCTTGTTTGAGCAGCACGGCACTCAGACTGAATGCACAGTAACCAGTGAAGACATCGAGAAGAAGTACCAGCAAAACCCCAACGACAGCATGGTCTTCAAAGTGAAGGGAAACTCCTACAAGCTGGACTTTCAAGGTTGAGTTGTGTTTTAAATACCGAGATGAGGGAAATTGTAACTTGTTATTGTACGGTTTCCCTATTTTCAAATAATTTTCTGGAAAGAACTAATTTGGTACTAATTTTATAGGAAATCGAGAAAGTTATTAGAGTTGAGTTTGTTGAGTTGAGTTCATGAAAAGTTGTTGATTCACAGAGGAATTTCTTTTTATTATTAGAAACTTATATGTGACATATATGTTGAATTGTATGCTAGCCTTATAAACATTTACATTTTCACAGATTCAGCTGACTAAAAGACTCATAAAGGAATAGTGTGATTTTCCAGGAAATTGAATACACATATTTCCTAAAACGTCAAACTATTTATTTTATTGGAAGTAATTAATTGAAAGTGAACCAATTTAATACTGTCTCTATTTTTTCCTATTAATAGTGCCCAATTATAAAGTTCTTTCCATGAAACTTCTGGCATTGTAAAATAAAACGTTACAGACAAATTACAACTTACAAGTAATGAAGAATTTCATCTATAATAAATTTCTTATATAGGAATCCTGAAGCAAGACATAGAGCATTTATTTACTTGTTTGTTTGATTTCATCCCCCCCCCCACAGCGATGATCCAAACCAACCTCAGGACCAAGCACTCACGCAACATCAGACGCGTGCTGGTATAAGCAAGACTCATGAAGGAAGTTTGCAAAAAATTGTACAATAGCATACTTTTTACAACAATTCTAATCTGAGATTGGCTTTAGTAGAGTTGTTTCTACATTGGTGTAGATATTTATTGTTGTGTTTACATTAGAAAGGAGTTAGGTTCAGTTATACTGTAGGTTACTGAGATTAGTTTTTTAAAATGTGGCTGCCGGTTGTGTCAAAAGGCTTTAAAGTTTACCAACTCATAACTGAATGCTGCCTGACGAATTTGCACTCAGATTATATGGTGCACCAATTTGCCTTTTACAAAATGATTGTTGGACACATACAGACATAACTTACTGCGCACTACCATACCAGTGGAATACAATTGTTGTTTTGTTGCTAAATCTATATAGAGTTAAGCTAATAAGGACAACCACTCCTGAAATGATCAGACTAAATATTTTTATATCTACACACTGCCTGGATGTGATCTGCACTAAGCTGGGGCTACAGATAAAATTACATATTCTGTAATGGGAATTGAATTGCAAATAAAACATGCATCCAATGTTTGTGTTTTGTTAATTTTTTAAATATCAGTCATGATATCAGTGCTTTCCCTCTATTTTTGCCCTTCATTGAAATATTTTGGAAAGTAGAAATGAGAAATCAAAGTGAGAAAATGACAACGTATTAGAACACAAGGGCGATGCTAGACACATATACTTAAATAAACTGAACATGTAGATGAATGCCTTTCATGCTGTGGGTAATATGCTCATCCAAATGCAACAGAAGCGAAAGTGAAAGAAAAGTCTGAAGTGAAACCTTCCCATCGGTGCAGAGTCCGTGTGTGTGTAAAGGGGGTTTAATGAAGTTGAAATGGGAAGTAGATATTTCGCTCTATTAAGCGTTTTGTAATTATTCGCCTACAATGTATTTCGCTCAGAGCACGGTGAGTCTTCATCACGGAGTCACTTCATGGCTCGATTCTTCACAGTTTGATTTTTGTGTGTCTGTATCTGTTGCTTTTAGGTAGATGAAGAGGAAGGCAGCTATTCGTTCGGGACTTCAGGTCTGTATGACACGATATGTTAAGTTGCTGATTGTACTCATTGTTATTTGGATTACTGAATTACCTCTTTGTGCGTTAATGCCTGCCTTTGAGCTGATCTGATCAGAACTGACTGACAGTAAGTTTCCCAGTAAAACCAAAACGTCTAAAGTATATTTCCCTCTGAATTGTACGAGTAGGCCTTCCTCACATTTGAGCCCGTATTCTTGTGTTTTACAGTCGATGAGAAACCTTATGAGTGGCAGCTGTTCGTTGGACATCAGTGGCTGCAAATTGACAACGACCATGTGATCGAGACCCACTACTGTCAACCTGGAGCTAAAGGAATCACCATCAACACTCGCCACGGGTCAGTGCCGTGTATTTACTGGTCTCATCCCCGTTTCTTTCGTTTTGTCTGACAAGAAAAATGTGTCTTCAGGTGTTTTATTTAGGAAGCACTTTACTTATAATCTGGAAGCATACAAGGTGTAACCAAGAACGCATTTTAAGACATAGTGTCATAAGTTTGGGCATATGTTGCAGGGTGGAACAGACTGTTAAGTGCTCTCCATTGAAACTGAGTACGGTGACAGATCTTATATTATTAAGAAAATGAATAATATTGAATATTGACCTTGGATGTGTGGGTTCTGTTTTGATGCAATCAAATCAAAACGTCACGTTCAAAAAAGTGCATAAAAATATCAAACCGAATCATCAATGTGTCTCCACAGGCAGGTGTTCATAGACTTTGACAAGTTGCAGACTCTGAATGCAGCTGTGAAGGTGCGGAGACTAAGCTTCCTACCTCAGGGCCAGGCGCAGGACATAGGCTGGTACTTCAGAGATGACCAGCTGTGGCGTGAATATGGCTCTCAGGTGAGGGGAATCTTGAGTATCAGCCTTTAAATTCATTTGATTCTCAGGGTTTTCACACTCTGAATGTCCGTTTTCCTCCTCTTCCTCAGGACTCCAGCATGTTGGCCTCCTCAATCAGCAGTGGAGATGTTGAGCGTCAGTTCACCCTGAACCCTCAGGGAATCTTTAACTTCACGGTGGGCTCGACAGGCTACACACTCAACTTCTCCGGTATGTGATATACAGTATCACTTTGCTTGTGTGAGCTGGTTAAATTCATTAAACGTGTCTTTATACAGATAAATCTAACTGACGCTATTTTACTCGGCAGCCATGACCCAAACTAACAGTGCCACAGGTATGCACAGGAATGTCCGCAGGCGTCCAAAATTCACTTTCAGTGCAGGGAGGTAAGACTGTTCATCTGTAGGATTCATGTTTTTGTCTAAATATGTTTCTTCCGTGCATTCAGACGGGCAACTGACCAACAGCCTTGTATTTGAGAGTACCAAGCCCCCGTTTGTATGAAAATGCACGACCGTCTCTTCATGTCTCCGTAGCCTCTACTCCACCTCGGTCTCTCCCACAGCTTCTTCCTCCCAGCTCACGAACGGAGGCTACAAGTGGGAGTTTATGGGAGAGGAGGGGGAATGGACAGAATACCAAGCACATGTAAGGAGGGCAGCAATTTCACATAGCTTCAGCAGAAACTTATAAACAAAACCTATCTTAAACATTCTGCTAGAAATATTCACTTTTTATATATTATAGTACTTGTAAGTATGCTTTTTATGCTTTCATTCTTCATTTTTTTCCTGGTAAATAATGTCATCAGTGACATCTGGTGGTCAAATTGAAAATAATTCAAGACTGATTAACCCTTTCTGATGAATTCAATATAAAGTAATCACATACAGGATTTCTGTCCTGGTGGTTTGTTCAGGGACAATGAGCATTTCTCTATAAGGTGGACTTATTAGTGCTTTTTTAAATGTGTGCGCAGGTATGTTCATTGGACAGCACTGCCATTGAGAGACAATACCAGCTGAATCCACAGAGCCAGCTACACTTCAGGATCAAGAAATTCTCATACACGCTGGATTTTTCAAGTAACCCAAACACAACTACAAAGCTGCTCTTCTGCTAAACAGCAGGTTTAAATTGCCACTAAAAACTGGTTTATCATAGGAATGTGTCAAGTCAACAACAATATCGGGACAACAAGAGCAGTGAGGAGGACTGCTGACTATGGGTGTCAACAGAACAGCAGGTCAGGAGAAACATTTCCCTTAAAATGCCACAGATTAATATAAGCCTAAAAACATACCAAACACCTTAATTCAATTCAGTACATTTGAAAAGGAGAAAACCAAACTCTCCTTAAATCGAAAGCCTCAATATAAGAAATGAAGTGCAATTTAAGGGGTAGCCTACATTCTTTCCCCTTAATTCAATTTTATTTTTGCAAACCCCGTAAATTTAAGGTTACATATAATACCTTTAAGTAATATGAGGGGTTCTTAAAATGCCCAAACTAAACCCCTTAATAGATAAAACCTTTGAGTAACAGCTTAAATACATTTTAAGGGTTCATAACTTTTCTCTTATTATTTTCCACCTCCCAAATTGGTAAATAAATTTTCTGCTCGATTAATGTTATGCATCTATCTCTTACACACCAAATCTGCATAGCAACCCAAGCTCAATTCACTTGGCATAACTAAAGTGTATGCATGCGACTGTAAATGTTTTCAACTTAAATTCCTCTATTCTTCAGCTGGGGCACACAACCACGATGGCAGTTTCAAGATATTGATGGAATATGGAAAGATTATTTCAAAGTAAGTCACTACTGTTTTTTGATGTGTAAATATCAATATTGTTGAGCAGTAAATCAGTAAAAAAATTGTTGACGGTGAGGCTAGCAACATGCTAATAATAGCATTTAGATTAGAGCTCACAGAGCTAACAATGAGATTGTGTAACGTGCTGATATTTAGCAGGTATATTTACCATCATAACTAGCTCTTGTACACGAAGTACAGCTTGTTGCCATCTCTAGAAAGCCAAAGGAGGACATAAAGGGTTCACTGATGCTAATCACAAGTATCAGTTATAGACACACCAGGATGTTCTGTACTAACAAGACATAAAATGTTATAAAATAAAAGTGTAATTTTGTTCACGTAGGGACATCGTCGATGCAGCGTTTCCAGTCAGGACATCGAGCTGCAGTACCAACAGAACCCATCAGGCACCATGATGTTTACCACCAAGTCCTTTAACTATGAGCTCAACTTCTCAGGTGAGCTGGAAACATGGAGCAAGTAAAAAAAATCTGTATTCCTGATGATGTTGTAGAACCCCTTCCCACTTAAAAAGGTGGCAATGTCACAGTAATGGATCCTTCTGTATATCAGAAGTCCAGATTTAATTGGAATCGGTCTTTTGCAGCCATGACTCAGATGAACCGGTCCACGACTACCACCAGATCCGTGCGACGCCTTAACCAGTGACTGCGGCACAACAACAGATGTGGAGGCCGGGGGTTGACTTAATGTTCAGCCTCACAGTTACCTCACTGCCCGCCTCAGGTCGTCGTCGAATGATTCAGTACTGTTTTTCACAAGCTGTCCGCCTCTTTGCTATTTGACTGACCTTAGGTGATTTATTTAAACAAAAGGTTCAATATTCCCTTTATCAACAGGGTTTATTACAATGCAATTTGTCCTTTTCTGAAAGAATCTGCCAAATTAGTTTTGAATCCACTTTAATATATATATATCTTTTTTTTTACAAGATGCTATACCTCTCTTAAGTTGAATTGTGTTTTTCACCCCTTTTGAAGAGTTCTCTGTTACATTGCTGTCTGTGGTTGGGTTTAGGGCTTGGGTTAGGTTATAGTTTGGCATCGTAAAACTGGCCAGAGTTATAAGATTCAGTTGAGGTTAAAGGGGAACTGCACCAATTTCACACATGAAAGTCTGTTTACGGGTCTTATATTTTTATATTTCATATGTGAAAAGAGATGCATAAATCCCTTTTGTGAGAGGCAGCTGCTCAAAATCTGATAAATTGCCTCAAGTAATGTCTTGAACACACCCACATCTCCAACAAATTGTCAAGTTCAAGTTGCATTGAGGGTAATAGAGGCACCAGGTTTGTAAAAGGAAGAATGAGTGGAATGAAAAAGACGATATCTCTGGTACCGCTCTCTGGTGTCCATCGTGAGTCTGACAATGTTATAGGAGTGCTATGCTAATAAATCAGTGAAGTACTCCTAAGTAAGGGGAAACAGACTTCAACACAACAGCTCTTAACCTAGAACCAAAGTGATGTTTACCAATGTTTCATATAATCCTGCCTATTGTTTGTGCTTAAAAACCTGCCTTGTAATCAGTGCACTTTTTAAAGACTGCCTTTTGATGAGATACCTACTTTAACCTAAAACCAGAGAGAACTTGATGTTTGATTTAACTCTGCCTATTTATTTTGAATGGAAATATTTTAAGTGTTCACTGCACTTTGGCTCGTCTTTCTCTTCTAAATTAAAGTTACATACACTCCACTGTCTGACTGTAGTGTTTTAAAGCAATCATACAAATAACAACCACCCTTTGAAAGTATTAGATTGTGTACTTTCCTTTATATGTACAGATTTTCACTGAACCACCTCAGAGACCAGCACCTAAACACATAAAACAAGGGCCACACTACACATATATGACAGCAGTGGTATACAAACAATCTTGTAGAAGAATAAGTTTTAGTTTTCTGCTTTGGGGTTCTGCCTGGATATGTGACACGCTTCACAGATCACATTCACTTTGTGATGAAATCAAAAACTGCCACTTACTTTATGCTGAATGTTTGACAAAAACTGGGAAATGAACAGAATCTGAAGAATCAAATTCACCAGCGAGTAACACTGCCATGCGGCTGGAGAGAGCTCACCTTGTATAGGTGGCATTATTACACAAAAAAAAAAAAAGTTAACCCAATAGAAGACGTTACACTTCAACATGTTAACAACAATCATTGTCAGCAGAAACGCAGTGTGACCGAGGTGCATCCAAAAACCCTAAACTTCATAAATGTAAGATTCAGAATGACTACACATGAATGCTAAGCTGACACACCCATGTTAATTATTGTAGGTCAGTGGAGATGAAGGTAAGGGCACATCGACGGCTGCTTGAGCCAATCGACACGCCCCCCTTAACCACCACTAAGGATTATTGCACACGACTCATCTAAGGCCTCTTAACCATTATCACAAGAACATAAAATGCCAAGGCCCTCACAGAGCGATCCATTTTTAAATAACTATATTATTTACACTTCATAATAATATGTCACCAATAATATGTCTGACAGCTGAAAAGTGCTGAAATCAAAATATATTGTGAAAATCTTCATCGTTGTACAAATTGATCAACAGAAATGGTGCAGAGGAGGATGGTGAGCCCCCTAGAAACCTAACCAGAGCAAATCCACCAGGATGCGTGAAATAAAATGTCATTGGTCACCGAAATACATTAGGAATCATTATTAGAAAAGACGCTAAAATACAACTTTACATTTATTTGGGGGTCAATTTCAGTAACATGCAACAAAGCAAGTAATTTGAGAAGCAAGAACCAGACCGCTGATTAAAAAGGGAAAATATTAATACTTCAGTAACAGATGAGTGCCGTCTGTCTAGTTTTACACATGTACCCATGTAAGGCACAATAGCCTAAGCAGTGCATACGGTCCATGTTCATTGCCTTTAGCATTAGCATCTCATTAAAAGGACACTGCTGTAAAAGCTACTCCACGATCAGACAGGTGAGTCATTCATACTGCCATTTACAGAAAATTATGTGTTTTGTTACCAAATGAGGTGAAATGGTCGTCAACAAACCTTGACCAGACAGAACTAATATACTTTCCTTTTCTACATGTTTGCTTAGATGTTAAATGAAGTATGCAAGCACTGCAGCCTTAGAACCTGATGATTAAAACAATCAAAAAAATGAAGATCAGACTGGATCACCAGTCAAATTTGTGTTCACAAAATGGAGGTTTCTGGTGCTGCAGAGAAACGGTTGCCATGGAAATGGACTGCAGTGGGGCTACTTGGTTTTCCCCACCTAAACCGCAACTGTAGGGTTGTCAATTTTCTGCCCCCCCCCCCCTTCAGAACGTCTCCATGGAGGATCCTCCTGGATGCAGATCAGTGACTGCAGGCTCGTCAGTTCGGGCTTAGACATTTTGGTCAATGCTGTATTTGTTTTTAGGCCAACTCTCTGATCACTTTAGACATGCAGCAAATCCTTAAATAGCCCAGCGAAGCAATAAAAGAGGTACAGAAGCCTGAAACTGAACAGATGTGAAGCATGGAAGCCACTTTATCCGTCTTCTTCTGCCAATTTTAAGCGGTGATTCGGTTGTGACGTGTTTAAGAAGTGAAATCCACTCCATCCATTCAATCATTCATGATATGAACACAAAACCTTCCTGAATAAAGTGAGTTGGGATTCATCTCAACCCATGACATTTGGACTCAGTACAAAACAGTAGGAAACCCCCAGCATTTAAAGAACACAGCATAGAAGAAGTTGTTCCAAATTCAACCTTTTGTCCTTCTGGTCGAGTAGAAATGGAATTCAGCTGCAGGTTAATTTGCCGGCTGAATGTGAGCGAGTCTTAATTTATACCAGGTCGGACTAAAAATACAGACAGCAACACCCTTGAAAGGATTTCAAATATTCACATTCAATCGGTGTCTTGTTCTGTGAGAATTCAAGGCTTTTCCGTCCAAAGTTATTAAAAGAATATACTTAACCTGGCATCTCTTTGAAATTGACGTTTAGCCGAATAAGTCTTTCAGATCATTGTTGACAGATGCACTATGTTTAATTCCACTTTGGTTCAGGCTAGGGGCAGCAGCAGCTTGAGAAAAATTCTGAGGGCTGAAAAAAGGGTTTGCTTGCATCCCGAACCCGCTGGGCAATGCTCCCATACCTACTGGCGCACCCTGCATCTGAGTCTGAGCGTTCTGGGCTGAACCAAACTGATTGAGCCAAGGGGTGTTGGTTCCAGGTGTTGGCATAGGACCCATTTGGTTGAGGGTAACTCTGTGCTGGCTGGGAGTAAAAAGACTGTCCAAGGCCGACATGTTGGGGGCTTTACTTGTCTGCCCAATGGGTCCTTGATTCTGCGTGAGGGCTCCAAAGTTTGGGGTGCTGGTGGTGCTGGCCATGCCGCCGTAGAGGCCAGGGCCTGCGGGCCGCATGGCCATCCCCATGCCACCTGTCTGAAAGCCTATGGGTGGGTTGAAGCCGTTGGAGACCGGGGCGCCCATGGTGCCCACCATGGGGCTGGGGGAGGGGAAGGCAGCGGTGGTGGTGCCCTGCACTGGGGCTGGTCGTGCGGTGTTGGCCATGGATAGGCTGTTCAGAGAAGTCATGTTGTTGAGAAGGCTGCTCGTCAGATCCTTAGTCTGCAACATAAAACAGGGTACAATTTATCATCACAAGCCGCAAGTGTCTGAGCATGTGGTTGTGTACGCGGACGCCGTCAGGCATTACCTTTGTGTTGGTGGTGGCGGCTGATTTGATAGCCTGTGGTGCTAATGGCTGCTGGTTTCTCAGTTTGGCTGCCTGCTCCTGCTCCTTAGCCAATCGCTGTTTCTCCTCTAGAGTCAGAGACATCTAGTATTGTGCAGAGGAAGAGAGGCCATGAACAAACGGGACTGCATGCTAAATGGACAAGAGGTGGAGATTTGTGTAAATGAGGTATGACATTGTTTCCATACCCTATTAGGCTGCGGGGCTGTTGCTGCAGATCCATTCTCTTTCCCATTAACCCCTGTGCCGCCAAAGATGTCATCAATCTGAAAGCAGGGAAATACTAAATGGAATCACTGCAGCACAGAGAGGTTAAACATGTTTTTCAGGAGTTCTTAAAAAGGCAAAAGAAAATATCTCTTCCACAGAAAGAACACATATTTTCTGATCTGACACTTCGTTGTCATAGAATCGACCTCGCACCTGGTTGATTGTGCTAGGTGGGCTCTTGGTCTCCTCTGATTGGTTCCCTGGGTTTGAGATGTTAATACTCCTGTCAGAAGAGACAACAATGAACAAAATGTGAAAGTGGAAGGAATTTGAATAGGAGGCATTTAAACAGCCCTGGTTTGTCACAACATTATCATATTCATGTATCAACTGCTTATTGCTTTATAACACATCCAATTATCCTAGATGTTCTAGGGTATAAAATCCCTATTAAGATGTATGACCATTTCATATTTAAATCAGACAGAATATAAAAAGGAGGACAGTACAGGGTGATTTAAAATTGTGACAGACACCTCTGCTGCTCCTGCATGACATGCAGCTGCTCCAACTTGGTCTTGTGTTCAGCCTCCATGCGACTCAGCATGTCCCGTATAACCACCATGAACGAGTTAAACTGAAACACGGAATGAATCAGATAACATTAGACAAGTCAACAACAGGACAACTGAAAGAATTAAGCTGATGATACAAAATGTGTAAAAAATAAAAGATGCGTTTTTTTCCTCATGTAAATTACATTTTTAAAAGTATGTGTATTTGTGTGTAGTACCTGGTTAAGGTTGAGGTTGCCGTCTATACTAAGAGAAACAAGGTGGGGCAGGCTCTTGGTGGCAAGGTTCTCTTTGGGGATGCCCAATTTCTTGTGGCTGAAGGTGCACTTATAGATTCCTGAAGTGAGGAAAGTCAAATAATCAAATCATTAAGCAAAGTAAGCGGTTTCTCAACCGTTTCAATCTTACGAGTACCAAGTGGAGTGTGTCCAGTTTCTTTACCCAGAATTCCCATGAGTACTGCTGGTTCTCTGGAGGGGATCTGTTGTAGGAAGGGCAGGATCTCATCAATGACAAACCACTTGTCTAGATATTCCAAAATCTTCCCCAGACACACCAGAGAGTTTACTCGTACCTACACAGACAAAAAGGAAGATGCAAAGTCAAAAAACATATGCCGTTTCACATTTTGAAAGACATGTTCAGACAAAAGTAGAGACACCTTGAAGGCATAACTACAGAAACATGTTATATGTCTGCGTGGGCAGGCTGAGAGAGGAAAAAGACTGATGGAGACTCACGGCGAGTGAGGAGGTCTGTAGGCAGGCAGATTTGATTCGAGGGATAAGGGAATTCTTCATGGACGGGTAGTCAATCAGGTTGGCGAACGTGGGGATGATGTTCAGGCACAGCTCCTGCTCGGCCACAGATAAGACGTTACGCAATCTGACATTTTTATGATGCCAAGTGTATTCATTCTCGCTGTGCTCTCAGGGTAGCACTGAAAAGAGAACGTGGAGTACAGCAAGGGGGTGACAATAATGATCCTAAGCTTTCCAAGTGGGATGCCTAAAATATACACCACTTTGGTTTTTCTAAACTCAAGTATACAGTAGCTTGATCTGGTGGTCACTTTTCTGGTGTCCACGGTTTAAAGCTGACTGTGACTGTGTTACAGTCTGTGTTAAGAGAATCTCAGCAGCCCCATTTCCCCTCCCCTGTACCTGGATCTGTACAGAAGGGGCTTCCAGAGCTCTGTAGACCATAGGCAGCACGCTGTTCTTTATCTCCTCCGCTGGGGTCTTGGTCAGCAGTAGGTCCATCTTCTGCAGGAAAATCAGCAGGATCTGCACAGCACAGGGACCCAGTTAGGAAAACAAGGGTCAAATGATGCACGATTTTCTACAGATGAGTAAGTTGGTAAGTGGGGGGTTAACAGAGACGGTGCTTTCAGGGGCTTTAGTCTAGCTTTTAGTACTACAGACAGCACAACGCACAACATAGCTGATGTGACTGGACCAAATTCACAGCAGAGAACACTCACCATATTACTAGCCTGAAGATGCATGGAAAGAAAAAATACAAAGACAAGAGCATGCTATTTAGTCGGTTATATGTACTGATTAATCTCACGTTCAAGTCTCAAACACACAAATGCCAAAAGGGAGAAAACATCATGCAAAGATTCTTTTTTTTTTTTTTTTAAAGGAAAACAATCACACTATACTGAGTGTTTTTAAAAAGTATATCATTACTCGAGTGCATTGCTAGCTTGCCAACACATGCTTAGACTACAATAGTGATCTTGAACAGCCACCGTTGTTGCATAAGCATACTGCTGAGTTCTGCGTTTCTGTGTGGGTCTACCTGAACAGGCTCTTGCTGCTTGAAAACAGGCGTGAGGTCAGGCAGCACAAGGCGAACGTACTCCTCCTTGGTGCACTCCTCGGCAATCAGCAGCACGTTGGGCAGCACGAAGGGAACCATGTCCGGGTTGACAAATTCAGAGGTCAGTGCCGGCAAGATTCGATACACCACCACTCTCTGAGAGAAAGAAAAACAGAATGGGTTCCAGAAGCCATGAAAGAGTACGACTCCGTACTGTAATACTGGATGTTTGTGATGAGTTTATTAGAAAGCACTTTTAACAAACTATAATACAAAATATAATTACAGAGAAAAAAAAAAAAGAGAAAAAAAGAAACCAATGGAAGATTGTGTCAAGATACAGTGTCAGAACTTGTCTCACAGTTGTGTGTGTGTGTGTGTGTGTGTGTTTATACACATCTCAATGTGGTTTAGTAGATAAAAGGAGCACTGAGAGTTTTTGCAACATCATGAGCACTCAGTTATTGAAAAAGGAAGACAATGAAATGGACCTAAACTTGCAGTTACTGCACGGTAATGAAATCTGGAGAACACCCCTCTGTACCCTGAAGTACACCGCATGACCTAAACAAAATGTACAAGCACTTACCTTAGGTAGTTTGGGCAGGACTTTGGGGAGGCCCTTGTAGAACTGGGACTTCTGTAGATTGTCCCTCTGGAAGAGGGAGTCAAAGTACTGCAGGGTCACAGCACCCACGTCATCAAAAAATGGAATCTGAATATTACACAAAAACACAATAAATCAGACATTTCCAACATAAGCACATACTATGAAAATATGGCCATTGTTTGGATTTTCTTGCATGTTGAAACAATGCAAACCTTGGTCATCTGGTCTGCATCCGGTCGGACATTGGGTGTGACGCTGAGCAGCATTTTGACATGCTCCCGCACCTCCTCTGGAATCTTGTTCAACAGTGCTGGACTCATGCTGCTCAGCTACAATTAAACAACACAGAAAGAATGAAACACAAACTGAATTAAATCAGTGTTAGAGTTGGTAATAGTATCACACTCTTGAGCACTTGATTTTCTTTTGTTGTACTGTAGCTGTGATCTGCTGCATGACTTGGGTTTTTAAGAATACATCATGTCCACATTAGCTTGAAGCAGCTGATCCTGCAGTGTGTCATGTCACAATCACTGGGATTATTTCAAACATGTTTCCATTTTACCACTCAAATCACTACGAGCTGGATAATGACACAAACCAGAGCAGATGACAGCAACTCCCAGAAACATGAGCGTGAGAAAAAAATGAGCATGTGCGGAGAGAAAATGACTTCCACATGGCTTGAACTGTATGCATTTTCTCCAATGTCCATTCCAAGCGACATTTTAAGCGCTTGCAAAGTACAATTGTTATTATTTTATGAATGTTGTATGATCCAGTCACCTGGTCCAGTTGCCTACTGAAGCTTTTAAAAATATCATGCTTGTTGACTTGGAAAACAGGCTTGCCCTCATTGAACACGGCATGCATGACCACGCCCAGCGAGTACATGTCCGAGGCGGAGTCACAGCTGACTGACAGGATGTACTCAGGGGCCAGGTACTCCGGGTTGGGGAGGCAGAGTGGAGGGAGGTTGGGCTCCCACTCTTTACACGTGTACTTGAGCTGAAGAGGATGAGAGAACATGAGAATATAAAGATGTCATAATAGTGCTGGACATTATTTTGGTGTCCAGCGTTTTGAAGGCGGTACGCCATGCCTGACACACCTCAGCGTCGGAGGGGTTGGTAGAGGAGATGCTAAAGTCAAAGCCCATGATCTTCCAGGCTCCACTCTTGTTGAGGATGATGTTCTCGAGACACAGGTTGCCGTGGACCATTTTCACCCCACTGTGGAGAAAGGACAAACCCTCCGAGATCTGAAGAGATTGAAAAAGAAAAAGAAAAAAAAACCGTCTGAAGAAATAACAGCAAGACAGACAAAAGCAAACAGTGTGACTCACAGATAAGTAAGTGTGAATGCGTTGACACACAATATCACACATTATGCCCTGGATTTAATTTGGATCCAACACTTGGAATATTTGGTTTGGAAGGGTGAAAATGTTTCTGTAATAACCACAGGATTAGTACACAGTAGACTTTGCAGGCTTTTTCTAGTCCCATCAGCCATGAATGATTTCCTTTCAGTAACTTGCATAAACTGTGAAAGATAACTGCAAGATAACAGAAATAAAGACCAATGTGGGTGAATGTGAGAAAAGAATGATGAGGCCTGACATCATGTTGCAGCCACAGCATAGCACTGAAAGGTGATGCATGAAAAAGTTCAACTGGCTAGGAGAAAAAAAAGCAATTGAATGTGTATCGGACTTTCACATGTAGATGACACGTATTGAAACCTGCTGGACAACTAAGATTTAGCATGCTCATTTATAAAATATCTGACAGAGACCATGATTGGCTACTAATCAATAATAAGAAAAATCCTGTCTGCACTCTTACCTGTAGCAAGCCATACTTGGTCTCCACATCATAGAGTTTGTACTCCTTGATGTCGGTGGGAACGGGGCTGGGCAGGTTTTCCCACTGGCCCAGCACGTTAGACAGGCTGGCAAACACCGGCTCTGTACAGAACGCCAGGCAGTCTCTGAGGGCCACATACACAAATAACATCAGTATCGTAACAACTGATTTTTTTAAATGTTGAGTTATTGACAATTGACAAAATGAGAAAAGGCAAAAACAAAGAAAGATTTAGAGACAATTAAGAGCTGCTCTAGGTGATAGTTAAAGTAAGAATGAGCGGTAAAAAGAAAGTAAGCACAAGACAGCTTGACCTTATTTTGCCCTCAGGGGCCATTCATTATTCAGAGTCTTTTGATCATGACAAGCTTCTACTCACATATGCACACACAGAGGCAGACAAATAGATTTGTTATGCAATTTTCCCCTTAAATGTCAAGCCCTTGTTTCGAGTTGTGACTCATTCAATTTGCCCTTGTGTGTGTGTGTGTGTGTGTGTGTGTGTGTGTGTGTGTGTGTTAATCACCGTGACTCTTCAAGAGGATGCTGGACCGTCAGGAGACGCGGGTGACGCAGTCTGGTCAGCTGTTGCACCCCTTTTTTCAGCGAATCAATGATTTGGTCCTTCTCAAATTTCTGATACTTATCGACCATCTTCTTATCAAACACAAACACTGCCACTTCCTGGAGGGTCAAAGACAAACAACAATTAGCAACAATTGATATTCGCTTGATTAAGTCCAACAGCAACAGCTCTTGGTGTGGAAAGTCCTGAGTGGGCATCAACAACAGCACAAGCCTTGTTAGTTTATCTGTTTAAATCTAAACTTTTGTGAATTGGAGCTGGTCTGGTGAGGGGAAGGAGATTAAAAAACACACACACACCTGTTTGGTGGACTTCTTGGTGCCATTGTAGATCCTCCAGCACATGCCAGGGCCTCCGCTGGCAATATGTCGTCCAACCTCAAACTCCCGTGTCACCGGATTGCCCATGACAGCGCTGGTGACATCCGCCGTCACCTTGGTGACGGTGCTTTTAAGCTTGTTGAGCATAGACTCCATGTTCAGGCCTGACCTGGTAACTGAAATGAGAGAGGGCGATGACAAGTAAGCAGATCAAGAAAAATACAGATTTTTAATGAGAGGAATAGACCAGCCAGTCAAATGTCAAAATAACAATAGAACTTAAAAGAAGCTGAAAGAAGCAGCTGTAGCTTAACCCTTTCTAGCTAAGCAAAAGCCTTCAACAGACCATTAGATATGCACTGCAATGCACCTGCTTGAAAATCTGCACATCAAAGTGTGCAGCGTCCTGCCTGTGCTGGCTGAGGAGAATAAGCCCCATGACAGCCCAAGCTGTCCCCAGAAATATAAGATGACTATGCAAACGCAAGCATGCCACATTAAGGCTCTCTTTCAAAATACTAGAATGACCTGAAAGCATGTTAGGCAACAGGAAGTCAGACAAACAAACATGGCTGACGGTACTATAGCCGAATCATTTGTATGCGAGGTCTCTTCAGGGTTTTATCAGTGGGCTTCCAGAACTTTGATGTATATTTCACTGCACTGCAACAAGGCTGAATAGGCTTTTGCCTAGAAGCTGAGATGCGTATGATGCACTTTGCATAATTAATTCCTTAGAGATTCTCACATTAATAAAATGCATCAGTGTTAAGTGGATCAGAGAACACTGAATGTTAATCAAAATCTGATACAGTATTTACACACAGCACCTCCCTTAAGCTCAGCCAATGCCAACTGCTCTAACACTGAAAATAACTAAATTGAGGGTGCACAGAAATTTGACATTTATAAAAGAAATGTCCCAAAACAATATAGCTTTATTTGAAGAAGTGGGACTGTGCCGAGATGTCTGTCCTTATATACTCACAGCTGTAAGGAAATATCCGCATACTTTGTGATGGATAGAAGGTCTAGGCTAAAGAGGCATGTCAAAGGAATCAACATGTACCAGACGCAAATCTATAGCCACGGTCATTGTTATCTCATATGTTATTAACTAGCTAGTGGCCAGACAATCAGAGATAAACTGACAGCAGTGTTTTGGACATTCACCTCACCAAAAGAAACATGCTACAGAGCCTTCCTAGCTCAGTCGTTATCTAGCTAGTTAGCCATAAGGATTCAAGGCAGTTTATTAACACGATATTGCTAACATGGTTATGATTTGACAAGCTATTAATTTAAGGTTAAACACAATTTTAGCGCTTGGGTTTCAGCATTTGGACGTTATATTTGTTGTTTAGCGTGGCTGTCACGTCTGATTGGGAAATAGCTTTGATGTTAGCCAAGTTAATAGCCTTGTTTAGCCTGTACTCACACATCAAAACTAGCACAACACTGGGACACTATCGTTAGATTTTACAGCTACCTTCACAAACCTAATTTTAACCCCTTATTTACTTATGTAGAGGCTGACATCATCGTTGTAATCTGTTGGCTACCATGGCAGACGTTTTTCACAGATCCCGGTTGCTACCTACCCAAGCTAACTAGCCAACAATGCGCAAGTAGACAGTGACGTTACTGTTAATACAGTGAAAGAGCGTTTGTTTGAATCCAAAACTGTCCCTCCAAATTCCTCATGCTGCTTACCTTGATATGAAAAAGGATCTCGATTTAATTTTTCTTATAAGTAGACTCTCAGCTGTACCGCTGTCAGTTTTGGCTGTGAAACACAGCCCCCATGTCTTCCAGTAGCCTACGAAATGAGGTGGTTTAGTACGCTAGTGAACGAACAACCGTTCTTCCGGGTTTGTTGACGGAGTCAGGTGCATCAACGTCATCTAAGATTTTTTGAAATTACTATTTTGAACAAGAACAAACAGTGCTCGGTGCAAACAGTGCTCGGTGCACTGAACAAACAGTGCTCGGTGCACTGTTTGTTCAATCATCAAACATGATCACACACTGTAATTTGGAAGCTGGGACCTAAAAACTGTCCCTACACAGTATTTTGAAAAGGTCAAGCATTTTGATAGCTATTAACTAAATATGGGGACCAAAAATACTCAGATTGGGTCACAAATTGTGATAGCAGAAACTCTAGTGTAAGGGTCTGCTGGTAGTGCACTGTAACACATTTGCAGTAGCAAATTAGCTGAACTTCCTAAACAGGTTAACATGATTTGATCATCATTCAGTGCAAACTAAGGAATCATGTGGGGGGGAAATAACCTTAGTTAGTCTTTAAGGTAACCTCTAGTTTCTGGAAATACGGGTTACAACAATCAAGGACCACCAAATGTCCAGGAACTCCAGTAGTACATATGCAGCATAAAACATTATAGCCAAGTCTTGTTTTAGAGAACATCAATTAAACTTTTATTAGATAGGTTATTCAAACAGAAAATAAAGCATGTTTCAGCATCATAAAGTGCATTCTAACATGATTTTAGTGTATGTAAAGAACAAAAGATGCTGAGTGAGATGAGATTTGACTCTACATTACTCATGTATGACCATGGCTTCATGAATTAAAAAAATAAAATCCAGCTGAGATATCATACTTAACCAAATATTAAATTAGTAGCCTAAAATAATATTAAAATCATTATTTATCACACATCTTCCATTAAATGGTACAATGTCCATCTCTCAAGGAATATCAAGTTACAGTTGAAAGGCATTAGACCAAGATACTGGCATTAAAAGCATACTTAAAACCCCTAAAAGTGTTAAATTAACCTGAGCTATGGTTACCCTAACACATTACTGTACCCGTCCTGCTTTCATGTCATAATTCGTTTTCATTTTAAAATGAATCACAGAAAGCTGTCTTCATCTCTTACAAAAATAAGTTACAAGCTGTGTTAAACCTCATTCAGCTATATTAGTGTTGCATTTACCAGTGTTTCTCCTCAACCACAAAAAAGGTTAAAGGAAAAAAAGGAAAATGGCTGCCATAATATTGTTATTCTTCATTTGATATGTGGAAATAGTAATGCCTGATCAAAGTGCACAGCATTACTTCTTTAGTTCCATTTCCAAAGCACCAATCAACTCAACTTACATAGCTCTTAAAAGATAACAACAGCTTTACCCAAATACAGTATCCACACCTGCAGGAAGTACATCAATTAGCCCACAAGCTGTTCACTAATTGCAGCCTCAAACAGGATGATGAATCAAGACAGTGTTTTTGTTATACGTCATGAAACGTATTCTATATTAATGCCAGAATTATCTAGTACAAGAGGCTGAACATAGCTTGAATAGACATATATCTCAAAATACTTCACTTTGCAATGTTTAGCAGACAGACGATGCATCCAGTGCTACAGGACAGTAAGACCTAGATAACTACACTTAACAGCAGGACTACAAATAAAAGCGCAATTATTGTAGGCTTCTTGTAACTTAAAGGAATTTGGGGATGCTAAAGCCAAGCCGTTATGCAGTAGCAGCAGCATTTGTATTAATTATAGGTATATCTGCACTGATAGTCACCTGCTGTAAGGTGTCAGTCCCTTTCTACAACTAGACATTAGGTTCGATTAGAGTGTGACTGTATGTCGGTTTTTAAAGCATCCAAAATTATAAAGATATAAGGTTTAATTAGAGTCATGACGTGCATTAAGTTGTTTAAAATAATTTTTCAGGGTAATTGCAGCACCACCATAAACTAGCTTTGTGAAGTGTCCCTGAAGTCAAACCAATACCCTATGTATGTTTCCCAGTTGTATGTTTCAGAAGGTGCTGGATAAATGCTGGAGGAAGACCACGGGGTGATGTTTTTCAAAATCTTTGAGCAGCCTCCTCCTCTCCTTGACAGGTATGGTTTTGCTGGACAAAATGTCACGAAGAAGCTGTTTGAGGCTCTCAAGGGTGGTAGCCTCTCGCTGGTCCTCGTACTCCTGTGGCGTCACCTGCTGGCAGAAGGTGAATGCTGCAACATACATACAAGAGGAAAGTCTTTGACTGGAGCATGAATGCACAATGTTCATCCACAAGTGATTATTATTTGTTGTGGCTCTGGAGCAACAGTGACATCATGTGTTCATTTATAAAGCAGCCTTAGAGGAGATAGAGTTGGGACCAAATTGTTGTTACTAATACACTCAAATTCTATACAAGAATAAAGCTGTAACATGTAACTATATGTTGACTCAGATGTAGTGCAACGGATTATGGACTTAAATTGGAAGTGTCATGTTTCTATGTACAGTTACATACATACAATAGTTCTGTATCTATAGAATGTCCTAGTGTTATTTCATGTGTAATGTGTAATCTCAGCCAGAGGGTGCATATTTTGTTGTTTTTGACTTACTGGCAATTGAGTCAGGGTCTTTTCCCTGCTGCATCGTCCTCAGTGTTCTCCTCACAGCTTCAATAAGGGATGTAGGAGTCTGCATTCATTACAGGAAGAAAGAAGAGAAGCAATCTTTAAATAATGTTCAGTCCAAACTGTGAAGAATGAAACTGACCTACCTCTAACTACTATGAGTTAAATACAATGAACCGAACATAGAGGGGCACTTTATAAATGCATTAATAGGTCATGACTGTTTATTATTTAACTTAATGAAAGTTGATTCAATTAAATGTTCTTATTAAGAAGATCTGGGGATGTGAAACGTTCCTACTGTCTTCAAAATAGCACGTTAGTGATACCTAAAATGAAAAATGTAAGTGTACCTTGAAGAGCTCAGTGCAATTGTCCATGAGAAACAGCACCAGGGTTTCGCTCTGGGATCGAGTCAGTTCATGATTCTGAATAATTGCTCTCTGAAAGGTGCGGCAGACCAAGGCCCTGTTATCAGTCTGAAAGGAAACACACCAGAAAGTCAACAGTATATACAAACACACTGACTACTGATCCAACCTTGGATGTAAAACTACAAAATAAAAGCTACTTGAATCTAAAAAAAAGCAGTTAAACAATGTACAACATGGGCTATGAACACTCAAGCTGGTTTCAAACAGTGTCCTGGTCTGTTGAACTCTGTCAGTAGACACATACTACATTAAAAACGTTTTACATTTGACTTCTATTATTTTAAATAAATTGTATTTCTCATTATGACACACTACAGGTGTGCATAAAAAAAATGTTGGAGCTGACAGTGTGGATTGCAGAAGGAGGCGAACTACCTGTTTCTGAAGACGGCAAGCATCTGGATGAACTGCTGTTGCCATAAAGGTCAGTAGTCTCCTGAGTTCATCTCTCACACTTGTCTCCAGCAGTCTAAAACACAACTGAGATGCTTTGATGGCATCCTGCATCTTCCCTCCATCTGGGAAGGAACAAAATGTGATCCAGATAGGAACAAAACTTCCAGAAAATTACTTATGAATCACAGAGGCACTGCCACTTATCACTTCATATGCTTATCAAATGTGCCAGAATGGGTTGTCATGACACCCACAAACATAAGCCATGAAACAACTGTAAATCTTATCAAGTCTCACCCAGCAAATTCAGAATTGCAGCGTGTATGTCCAGGTAGCGTCCTGAGAGAAGTGGAGCTTGTTCCTTTCCAATGTAATACTTGGCAATAATGTCAAAGAGCAGTCTCTTTTGCATTGCAATCTGCTCTGCCTGGTCACCTTCTGAAAAGGTGTTGCCACTATGTTGGCTGAGTTGTTCCCCTGCAACCACAATCAGCTGGTCGGGAAAGAGCTCCAAGCAGTCTGCTGCTGCCGACAGCCACCCATCCAACCTGTAAACAGAGGGCGATGAAAAAGAACCTTATTATTTGTACTGTCACTGTAGGGGAGGTGGAATACATGGACAATACATTGAAAATCCCAGAACAGAATCAGTTTACATAGTTCTAGTTTTATGTCCACTGAGAAAATAAGCTTGAAAGTACTAATCAGAGCACTGACTGGGGCAGATTAAGGGTGTCGGGCAGCTCTCTCTCCAGGCATGTGTTAGAGATGACCAGATCCTGGGTGGCCAGAGGAGCTCTGCAAGCCTGGAGATGAACCCTGGCAGGAGAGGTCAGGATGCAATCCAGCATGGGCAACTCTACAATCTGCAGCAGCTGCAACAGCGTCTGCTGCTTCCAAACCTCATCCACCACTAGGGATAGAGAGAGGAGGAAAAAAAGGTTTTGTCCACCATAAACTGTCATGGACAGTTTTTATAGGGCACCCACCATACTGGTAAATACTAACAGATTAGCTCAATCTTACCAGCTCTGGATAGAAAAGCAGAAGTAGTGGGGGTTCTGTTTACAACAGAAGACAAGGTTGGTCGCAGGTTGATGGTCCTCAGCAGCCTCTCAACCCTCCTGTCTGATGGTCCAACAGCGAGGGGATTAGAGATCGTCCTCAGTTCCTTCAGCCTCCAGAAACAAGAAGCAGTATGGTGATTAATAAACATAATAGGTGGGTAATAAAGCTGTGAAAGATCAATCTGAATATTTTTTAATAATTAAAAACCTTGGGTATGAATGTTAGTGCGTACAATGTTTAATCTAATATTTAATTAGGGGTAGGTTTAACTTCAGAAATGAACTATAATGCTGCCTTTTAAGACAAAGACATCATGAAAGACATACGGAAATTGACCAAAATTAACCAATTATCAAACCAATTACTCAGTTAAGCAACACTACAAGATATCAGAAATAGGATTTAAAGTAAAACCAACCTGGAGCTCTTCTTCCTCTTTAGCTCCTGTTCCTCTGGTTGCATGTTTTCTGTGTCACTATTGCACTCTTTCATGGCAGAATTGGCTAACACTTTATATTCCAGAAAACGGTAAAGGCTGCAGCTGCTGTCCTCAAAGGTCACTTCCTTGTCTCTGCGAAACAGCTTTGTACCCACCGGTTCAAACACCTTGGCCTCCATCAGAGCCTGGCAGAGTCGAGCAGCTTTGAGGCGAGACACTTCACTTGTGCAAAACACCACATTCTGCATCAAATAACTGAGAACGGCATCCACGGCGTCTGAGCCCGTGAAACATCCAGCATGAACGCGTAGATGCCTCCTACAGCGGCGCACCTCCACCTGGGTTTGCAGGGCCTGGATGATGTTGTGCCACAACTGGGTGGCACCAAAGGGCCCAGAGAAACCTATAAGGAGGCAGAGGGTTAGAGAAAAAACAGGTTGATTTGCATAGCTCAAATCTTATGATCGTCCAGTGAGTTTCAGACTGGTTGGATAAGCCCTTTTACGTACCTTGAAAACAAATTAATACAAATTTAGTAATAAACGTGTCTCAAATTATGGGTTAACATATATAACAAATACTGTGAATGAAGGTGGACAAGCGCTGTAATGATAACAGTACAGTTAACACTGGCATATTTTTATTTATAATTTCACTGGAAACCAGTAGTGGAATACAAGTACGTAGATTTACTGAAGTTCTGTACCTGCACGTGCACATTTGAGGTACTTTACTCAAGTATTTTTATTTTATGCTACTTTTCACTTGAATTCCACCAGATTTTAGAGTAAAATGTACTTTTGACTTTTATCTGACAGCTAGAGTTTGTAGTAAATTTATAAACTAGCCATTGCTATATAATGTAGTTAAAATTAGCTCCACCTCGACAACAGTAAAAAGCTACTTAAACACTAAGGTGGCGGACCTTTCCCCACTTCACGTTTTTAATGTACGACTTTTAACGTTATTTGCTATTGAGTGTTTTTAGAGTGGTTTTGCTAATTTTCCTATTTCTATTTTCTGAATATTTGCTCAACCACTCCTGTAAACCATTTGCGGACACATTAAGCAGTGTCCCTGGATGTCATCGTCCGTAAAACCAGGTATATTAAACATTTTAACCAAATATAATCAACGGCTAACAACACGGTTGGTCTGTCAATGCTACACTGCAGCATCTTAGCCTTGATTTACCCAGTTTGCGTCAGTCTGTGTGGTTGCACATATAGAAAGGGGAGATTAGCTAACTTTAAACATGTTTAACGTGAAAACTCAGATCTTACCATGTTGTATATTTTCACGAAAACTTCTTGTTTGGCTGTTCAACCTTCTGAACCGAGGAGTCAAATCAGCCGCCATCCTGGTCTCTACGTGCGACGTGAACACGCGTTCTTCTTCTTCTAAACGTAACTGACAGGCAGCGCTATGCTGCCCCCTACAGGCAATAAGACGTCGTTTACATTTGTTTTTATCACAAAAATGGTGCTTAAAATTGATTTTTCAAAGAATGATTATGAATGTATTTTCTTAATTTGATGTGGTTTCCTGCAGGACTCCATCTGCCGTACATAAACCATCTGGATGTTTGCTCATGATTTTCATAAAATCCAATTGACCCAGTTGTAGAAATATAACGACATTTTCTCTACTTAGACTCATATCTTTTCATTTTAACATACTCCTGTCAAGAAAAAGAACGCCCACCCTTCTGATCTTTTAACAATTTTGCCACTTGTTATCTACTGCTTCCCGTAAAACTCAGAAAGTCTCTGCTCATCCCAACATTAAGGTCAGGGCTTTCCCCTGCTTGTTAGAAATGTTGTCAGCGACTAAATTACAACTTCTTTCCTGCCACTTGCAATACAAAATTTCACCAAAATATTTAATTTTCCAACAAGACTCACATACCTCTAATGTATATATTGTCCCAGCAATCAGAAAAACTGTGGCCATCTAGTGTCAGTGAGATGATGGTAATGAAATACCTAACCAGAATATCTGTCTTTACTTCGAGTTCCTTTGAATGTTTTATTGCTTCACACCATATGTAGCCTATGTGGGAGAGACTAGCTAACATCTGTTACAACACACACATATATATATATATATTCCACTTACAAGTCGATGAACAATTAATTTTAACACCTCACAACAATATTTATAATATCTCCTCATATAATATAAATCACATTTTGTCAGCCATGTAAACAACTTAGTAGGAATACTGTCTCCCTACTAGGCGACTTGTAGACATTTTTAAATGCAAATTAAAAACATTTACAGTTTTCGCTTAACAAATTGATTTGTCTAGTTCTTTTTCATGTTCTTGCTCCCAGTTTAAGTATGAGTTCCCATAATTTGACTGTATAAGTGAGTTTTGTTCTCATAATGCCCTTAATATGGCCCAGATTATGATTCAGACAAACACACATACTGCTGTGAACCACATATGAATACTGTGAACACACTGAGGTCACATCCGTAAACAAATACGTCCCACGTGAAGCAGAACGGAGCCTACCATTTCAACCGAGGGTGATCTAGTGTTAAAAGTTGCATTACATTACATTCCCCGAATTAAATATGTACATTTAGTTGTATGCATACCAGTTTAAAACATATATCGGTGTCGAGACACATTGATTCCTAATCAGAAACGTTGTGTTTGCCTTTGTTTGGCTGTTGAACACCCCTATGTATACAATGGTTTCGCCTGTTTGTCTTCAGAGCCAGCTGGGCTAACGAAGGACCTTTAAACAGAAAGACGAACAGTACAGCACGACGACGAATCTTCTTCTTTTTTTTGTTGAGCTGTGCTATTTTTGGTGTCAGTCTCCCTTTTCCGGAGACTTGAATGAGGTATGAGTAGTTTTTGTTCAGCACAATTGCTCTGTTTAAAATTGTGAAGCTGGTTCTGTTGGCAACTTTGACGTTAATTTAAGTTTGACTTTGTTGTGGAGCGGAAACTTGTCGTCGCGGGTTCCAACATGTCGAAGTATAGCTAGCTGTATGTGTAGAATTAACTAAATTCATTATTTATATTCAGCTGTTATTGGCAGAGCGTTTGGTCAAATAACAAAGACTGAAGTGTAAACGCTGTCATAAATGTAAACAGCAGTGATGAGTTTGACAATTATCTAAAATAAATGGCTTTTTTTAGTAAGAGCGTAATACATCCAGAAATTAAAATGTACAATTTTGAATGTGCATGGAGTTCTTGTTTTGATCTGCAGCTCAGATCACGTGTACCCACTTCTTATGCTTGTGTGGATTTTTTTCTTCTTCCATGTGCATAGCTATGTAACCAAACAGCTTCCATGTAGGGGTGAGAGACAGGGAGCTGCAGCCAATAAGGACAGTCCCCGTGTAGTTAGCCCAGCCTCCCTGATCCACTGCTTTGTTTACTTTATACTGCAGTCGAATCTCGATCCCTGCAGGCTTTCTTTGTTTCTGCAGGAGTAACTGTAACATTATATAGTCGATATCAGAAAACCTGTATATATAGAAACGACATTTACTATATTTGCACACGGTTTTGCTCATATGACATTTATCCAAAACACCTTAGCTTATAAGTTATAAATATATTCATGCATATACATTTTTATCAGGACCTTGCACTCCAACGCTGTACAGACTACAATAAACAAAACATTTGAAATCAGGCAATATCATTCCAAATGTTTATTAAAGATCACCTTATAAACATGTCCATACATGTCAATTGATAAGTTGGTATCTGCATTAGGGTCTGTCACAGCAGCATTCTGCATTTTACTTCTAACATTCAGACTACTTAAAGAGGATTTCTTATAATGAAGCAGCAGATGACAGAGTAGACCTAATCCGTAATCAGTTTTCTGGATTGTGCTGCTCCTATCAGTCAAGATAATCTCTGAAAATTGGCCTGCTGTATTGCTGTGACCTAGCTGTCAAGTCTAGCAGATGATGCAATAAATGAGCTGAGGACACAGCCGGGGGGAACATGGAAGTCACACACTCCCCACACCCATCCTCACCCCTTGAGCTATCTTTAAACCAAAAGAGCAGTGAGGGAGTGTGCATTCATTTTAGGCAGCAGATAACTGAGAACAGGAACAGGAACACCCAAGGGTCACCCTGCCAAACTGTATGTCTTAGATAATATTAGAAAGGCAGGGGCCTACCTAATTCAAGATGTTACAGTAATCAAGATACTTTTTTGTGTTTTTATTTAGCCCAATGTGTTTGTAACAATGAGAACATGTTACAACTTTCATGGCACTTAAAGTTTAAATATCTGATCTCACGTTTGGCTTTAGCTCATATTATCCTCGCTTTTCTTACAAACAGTAAATTTCTTTCTTATGCTAAAGTATTTATTTTATACATTATAATAATTGATATAAGTGGAAAACCGACAAAACAGGGACAGGTGTAACAGGACTGTTTTGAAGGTTGAGAAGCCCCTTTGTTGTCCCATGTTGCCCTAGAAACACATTTGATCTCAGATAGGCCTGGACACAGTATCCCTTTTATCCTCAGGGAATACAAGCTTTTGTTTGAACCTCATTGTGGAAATGGGTTCTGTTTGTGTCCTGACTTTGAATGGTGCTGTTAACCCCTGCCACAGTAGACGCACACTGAATCATTAAGTGATTTCCCAATAAATTACCTCATGCACCCTTAGGGAGTTTTTATAAGATGTTGATGTTGATATTAAACTGTTCAACTATCTTTGTTTCCATGGTAACTGGCTCATCAACTGTTTTATTGAGTGTGACTGGTGTTTGGTTACACACTGCCTTAGCTGCCTTAGCAACAGCAACTATTGCTTAAGTGAAAATGTAATGCTTAGCTCCTCACTGACAATCACACACTCCTCCCTCTAACACAAGCACAGGTGCAACTAAGGTAAAGCATACTTCATTTATTTTTCTCTTGAGTGAACTCAAACTTAGAACTTAGAAATTCCTTTTAAAGGATCTGGGAGCTGATGGTTTTGTTATCGCCACCGAATTCAATGAAAAGACTAAAACCAACAATGCGTTAGTCTGTCTGTCATAGTAGTTTCTAACTTTCGTAACCTGTCTGTTGCTCTTAGCCCCAAGACCATTTGCCTCTAGTAAAAACAGGTTTTGAATTAATATTAAGTTAATTTGCTAAGTGTAATTTTTAGGCAGTGTAATTTTAGTAAATCGTAAATAGCACCAGAATGGTGTATGTGTGATCAACTCAAACGTAACTGGAGTGCTTTGGCAGCACAGACAGTAGGATTAGTAGGATTCATTCATTGTTGGGTTTTGGTCTTTTAGAACCACTACAGAACTACCAAGAACTACATATTTATTGACAACAGCATCCCAAAAAAGGAGGAATGATAATCTTTTCATTTAAATTCTAAACCTCCTTCCAAGACTCTGTGAAAGTTGTAAGCTATAAACTTTGGACTTGCTGAACAGGTAAATCCAGTGGCTTTAAGTGGCTGAAGTTAGTCAACAAGCTAACCGTTATAACCAACCTCTCATGTGCAGCTATAACCCAAGATGCCTCTAAATGATGAGCGACCTGCCTCCACATCCAGCGGTGAGGACCAAGGCAGTGATGTGGAGTCGTCGTCGGAGCGCTGTGACAGCATGACGTCGACCAGCGACCTGGACTGTTCCCGTGAAAGCTTCACGAGTGACTGCTCCAGCAAGCATTGCACGCCCTCCTGTAAGTTTGCTCACCGGAAGACCTCTGACTTAGCTTTTTCATGTCTGTGTCCATGATTGTTTTCATTTGTTAAGAAGGGCCTGTTAGTTGATTTTACATTTTATTTTATGTGCAATCACATTCCAGGAATAACCACCCCTACCACTGTCATTGTGCAACTTCAGCAGTTGATTCTTTGCTCCCACTTCTCCGTTGAAGCTCTTATATATCTATTTATGTAGTTCAATATCTGGTTCCCACAGCAAGCCCACCCAAAAGCTTAACCCTGGATGAAGTCATGGAGTCTGCCAGAGACTTGTCCAATCTCAGCTTTGCTCATGAGATCATTGTGAACCGCGACTTCCATCTGGAGCCAAACAGCCTACCTCAGGACAGGTATTCTAGGGTCACTGTTCACAGAGATTTCCCCTCAAATGTGTAATAAGTAAATGATCAGAGAGTGCTGCTTATTCTGACTATGCTTTGTATAAAATAATGATTTCATAATAAATAAATCATTTCACAAAATTGTGTGTACACCCCATGGAAGAGAACACACTGTGGAATAGCTGTAAAAGGGGTCTGGCAATCGTGAGATGGCAGGGACTATTCTTTGTGAATCAAACAAAACCACTGACAAATTATTTTATTCTTAGATGATGCATGTCATCTATTTTGTACTTTGTGCACCATCCATAACAAGAAAACAGCACTGAATGTTCTCCTGAAGTGTTTGGACAGAACAAAGCCACAAGTCAAAGCCCTTTTTCCTCACAGATGATATACTTCGCTAAACAATCTTCCATTTCTTTTTTTTTTTCTTTTTTTTTGTAGTTTATGGAAGGTAGTTAGAGATAATGTCCACAAGGCCTTCTGGGACATCCTGGAGTCCGAGCTGAACGATGACCCGCCTGAGTATGGGCAAGCCGTCAGATTATTGGAGGAGATCAGAGAGGTCAGCACACACAATCTGATGGTTACAGCTTCACTAGCGCAATATAAATTACTTTATTGCTCTGACTGACTGCATGGCTTTTTTTCATGATCTATGTAAGAGTTCAAATATTCTTTTTGTAACTTATCGCCATAGCCTCTTTTTGTGAATGGTATACGTAGAAAAACAGTAACAATTTAAGCAACATCACTGATTGATTAAGTTATAAAATGACAATTTTTCTCTTTGGACAGATCCTATTGTCATTTCTTAATCCGGGTGCCAATCGGATCAGGACCCAGATCATGGAGGTGCTGGACATGGACTTGATTCGTCAGCAGGCTGACAACGATGCTGTAGACATCCAGGGGCTTGCCTCCTACATTATCACCACCATGGGCAAGATGTGTGCACCTGTCAGGGATGAGGAAATCAAGAAGCTCCGGGAAAGTACAGATAACATAGTGACACTGTTCAGGTAAGTGCACGCTTGGGACTTAAAGCTTTTAGAAAGCTTTTTTTTTATTCAATGCTGAGATCAAACATATTGGATGGTCTGTCTGTGAGAATACGTGTGCTTTGTGAGTCTTATTTATTTTTTATAAGAAGCAAGCCAATCACAGTGGCTCTTCTTCTTTACACACCAGGGAGATCTTCCGTGTGCTGGACCTGATGAAGGCGGACATGGTCAACTTTACAATCGAGAACCTAAGGCCTGTGCTGCAGAGACAGAGTGTGGAATATGAGAGGGCAAAGTTTCAGAGCGTCCTGGACAAAACACCCAGTGAGTTGAGCAAGAACACAATTTTCTCTATAGCTTTTTAATTGTCTGCATTTCACCATTTCTCAGAAAAAGTATTAAGAACAAACTCCTCAATCAGTATAACTGTGATAATCTTCCTCAGGTGCTTTGGACCACACCACCTCGTGGATCAAGTCGACGCTGGAAGAGCTGCTGTTGGCCACCATCCCCACAGAACAAACTAAAGGACAGCGGGCCGTGCCTGGGCCCTTTCAGGTGCTCAACGCGGCCTTCCTCGGCATCCTCACATGGGACTACGACAAGAGCCCACTGCCTGAGGTGAGTGTGTTTTGAATTTGTATATGTAACTGAGCGAGAGATTTTTTTACCTTTTGTATATCTGTAGTCATAATTTGTAAAATATACATATTCAAATACTTTTATAATTTTGTTTTTTCTCGTCTGAGGAAAAATTGAGTTTTAGAGGTGCTGGTACGTGGATTTCTCAACTTTGGACAGAGCCAGGCTAGCTGTTTTCCCCCGTTTCCATTCTTTATGCTAAGCTAAGCTAATCTCCACTTAGCTTTAACTCCATACTTATGCACAGACATTACGGTTCTATCAATCTCGCCTCACTCTCAGCAAGAAGACAAGAAAATAGGGTATTTCCCAAAATGTCAAACTAATGTCTTATGTCTCTCTTTTGCTTGTCTTTTAGACCTGGGTGACTGATGAGACACGTCTGCGAGAGATTCAGTGGCAGCTCCAGCAGTGTCAGGTGGTGAACGAGGTGCTGCTCATTGTCTACAGCACCATTGGAGGGCCAATCCAGGGTCTGCCCTCCCTGGTGGACCGTCTGAAGAGGATGACCATGGTGCTGCTGGATGGGATGCACACTATGTCAGTACACAATTAATCTTAAATCAATAATCTGTATTCAGATATACAAGTCATTAACATCGGTTATTTACGTTACCTGACCTGACGGGAGCTCCAACCAGAACTCTCCTCTCATTCTATCTGTAGGGACTTTAACCTAGAAGAGGCACTAGATGGCGTCAGTGCTCAGATCTGCTGTGAGCTTAACAAGTCTTTAACAGAGAGGAGCTATCCTGCATTGACCCCAGCGCTGCAGGCCACCCTTAGAGGCCAGATCTGCAGCATCACTCAGAGGGACAATCCCATCCGCACTCTTGTTGGTAAGACGGAGTGGGCAGGAGTGACTGTGCTCATTTGATTCTTGTGCTGGACCGTAGATGTGTTTTCATATTTAATTGGAAGAAGAATATGCACTGGTGTGAGTGAAACCGTTAGTGTCAAGAGCAGACTACCCCCAATTCTTCTTTTACTCAAACGTGGAGAGTTGGTTTGGCATTCTCTAACTTTTCATTTCCCTTTCCCTCATTCTTTTCATTTCTGTGCAGAGGATCGTGTGCAGCAGTACTTCATTGTGCTCATCTCTGATCCCAAACCCCAGGCCAAACTTGAACAGGTACCAGCTGGCCTGACTTTTATCAAACCTGAACTAGCATTGATGGGAGCAAAGTTCATCTCCCTGGTCAACTACAACAAGACTATCTATGGACCTTTTTACGCGGATATCATCAGGAAGCTGATGTTCAGCAGCAGCCCGCCAGCAGCAAACCCTCCTCAGGACACCGCTCAGGACTCTGTCAGCTCCAATTAAAACCAAACCTTGGCTCATGCAGTCTAATGAGTTTATTTTGCTACAAGACATAGCTAAATCTAAGGAGGTACTACAATAGATGGCAGGATAACTGCTTTCGCTCAGCCAGTGTACTCCCAATAGTTGTTACCTTCAGTGTATTATAAATTTATTTTTTATCATTACATTTAGCAGTGAAGGCACTGCAGTGTAGGCACCATGCGATCAACATTTAACATAACCTGCGTTTTTTTGTGATAAATGCTCTAAAATGTTCTCTACTGTTAACATTTTACAGCTTTAACCGGAAAACCAGTATTACAACGATCTATTGCTACACCTAAAAGTGAAAACCTGTCTGCAGTAACACTTCTGTTATTGTGGGCAAAATCTTAGTATGTCTAAATCATACAGTAAGCTTTATGAAGCAAAGAGGAACATATAAATTTAGAATAGCTGCAGTGTAGTGTATCAGATCCTTTTACATATAATAAGATATTTATGACGATAAATATACTTGTAGTAAAACTACAGTTAACTATGACCACCTTTGAGCATATTAATGCAAAACATGATCTTTTTTCCCATTATGCTTTCAAATGTTCTCCCTTTAACTTTTTTATCAGCCACAGAACTAAACTTTCTGTATTATGTTTAATCCACTGATAGTACTATACAGCAAAAAATAGACGTAGAAATAAAAAAATGTGGGGATTTTTATTTCACAAAGAAAGAAAAGTGCATGAGTAGCTTTGTGTTGAGTCATTTTAGTTTTTACTTGAGTAATTTGTTGTTGAGTATTTGTTGTATGTTCAATACTTCTACTTATTTACTGCCAGTGGAATAGTTTATATTGATTTAGTTGCTATGTTTTGTTACATTTTGAGGTACTGTAGTTGTTACAGTATTCCTGTGTTGGCTGTTAGAACCCGTGGGGATGTGAAAGGTGCTGAACTCAAAGTGATTTTGTGCAAACGATGCACAAAGAAAAGCAGTTGCGTACTTTTACAAAAGTTTACATGAAAAGTTGTTGTTCTTTGCTTCTGTACCACAGTTAATATAATAAAACTTCCAAAAGAGAACTGACCATGTCTTCATTTACTGAAGTACGTAGAATATTCGTCTTAATAAATAAATAATTAATAGTATGAAACATAACAAACACACGTGGGGCATATGCAGGTTCATCACATTAAACCATAATATCAATGCAGAGGGATAATTTATTTTTCTGTGATCATCCCTGATTAGATAATGCTGTTGAAGTTAGGATCAGAAGCCTGGAAAAACATTTGAGATTTACATCCTTACTAATGAATTATGGATTAAATTCAGGTTATAAATATGTTCTCTAAATTGTTGCTAATATTTTCTCTAAATTGCGATAGAGTGGCATTTTGATTCACAGACTTCCATCATCTAAATTGTGTTTTATTCATTAATTACTGTTGCTGTGCAGCTTCTGACAACAAGCTGATTTGTTCACAGCATTATACAGGTAATCTATTTATGGCGACTTATAATTGCATTGTCAGTGCATGACTGTACCGTAGAATAAACATCATCTCTTGTTGTCACTAGGCAGCAATGTTACTTTTAAAGGCAGTCTGTAAATCTTGCAATTATGAGCAACAAAGACAAATAGACCTGTTTTATAATATCAAGCTATGTAATATTTAGCAGACGGAATTTAGAAGAAAGGCTATGTACACAACAACTTTTAATTAAGCTAATTAGAGATTAATAAAAGGCTAAAGTAATTCGCCTTTCTCACACTTATCAGTAGCACCAGTGCATAATAGGTCAATGCGGCTCGATTTTACAAATGAAATCAGCGTAACCGGAACAAAATCTTCTTATCGGGATATTTGTGTTTTTATTACCAGAGACAAAAGGCATTTAAATGGACCGAGACACTTAGTTCCGGGCAGAGGAGTATTCATTGAAAGCAGCGTCAGTTTGCCCAGTTACAGATTTGTGAAAGGCATGACCTCACCAGTCACGTGGTATAAATATCTCCACGCAATTGGCTGCGTTGTACACGGGTAGTTGTTTTTGTTGTGAATCAGGAAGCTCTCTTCTTTCAAAATTGGGCGTGTAGTTTAACGTCAACACAGACATTTTTTCCTTTTTACACACTGGATTCTTTAAAACGGGACTCCACCGTACAACCATAGACAGCGCAACAAATACCTTATTCGAAAGAAAAGAAAAGAAAATAAGATATTCGTAAGTATCTACTGCTGGTTCATTTCTTTGTTTCATTTTCCAGCAGGTCAGAGTGAGTGAACTTGTCGAGACAAGTGCTGAAATGAGCAGCGTGTCAGTCTAACGTTAGTAAGTGATGTGCTGAAAGGACGAGGTAAAGTATGTTAGCCGACTTAAGTTTATTTCTGAGTTGCAGTGTTTATATTCACTTTCATATTCAGTGACAGGCACTGCAGAGTTGTCAAAAACTACCTCTACTCACACCATATTGTTCATAGTAGCTGTTCAGAAGAAATGAATCGATACAAGTTATATTAATCTCTTAAGAAACTATCTGTATTTTGCTTTAGACTTGTTACTTTAGAGCGAAATGTCATGTCTGTGTTGTGTTTTACCTTCACAAGGCCTCTGTGAATATCTGATAAGCTTTTGTATTTTCTCTTTGAGAATCTTCCATTTCCTCTTTTATGTTACACCATATAAGTAGAAGTGTACACGTACTCTTGTCTATTTTGGGGCAATTTTTAGTTTAGTTGCTTTAATTAAGAATGAATCTGACAGTTAAATAAATTATCACAATATATCCAAATCAACAAGTTGTTTCACATCCAAGTATGTTATTTTGAAAGTGTTTTGGGTGGGGGGTGGGTGGGGGTTACAACAGATGCTGTACAACAGTAAACCTTGTATGCTGTATTTGACACAATACTGTTGTTGCAACAGTGGCCCTGTGTACACAGTGAGGTCTGTAAAGCAATGATCTTCCCAGTTTGGTGTGGAAGGACAGGACTTAAAAGTAGAGTTACTCTGAAAAATGACAAAGGCATATTTGCGGTTTCAACCATCATTAGCAGAACCTGACAGACAGGCCCTGACAGAGCCCTGACCTCGACCCGACCCCTTTGGGATGAACTGGAACGCTGACTACGAGCCAAGCCTTTGGAGGCAACAGCAATGCCCAAACTCATTAATGCTCTTGTAAATGGGAAAAAGTCCCTGCAGCCAGGTTCCAAAATCTGGATGAAATGTTTAAAGGTCACATGTGGCTATAGTGTTTGGTTGTCCACATATTTATATCCATATAGTCTTTGTCACTGAAGTCTGAACTTCTGTGAATCTCCTCCATTCATTTGCAGTGCAACAGGATCCTGCACAGTTGGTGCGTTGCGCCGAGATGGTGCTGCAGGAAGGGGCGCGGAGCTGTCTGCTGCGCTTTCGCCACAGACTGGAGGAGGACATCAAGCCCTCCTACCTGATGGACCACATGATCAGTGATGGGGTGCTGACTCTGCAGGAGGAGGAGAAGATCAGGACCCAGGTGAGCCGGTGCCCAAGGTGGGAAGGTTAAGGGAAAATGATCCAATGTTGGCACACACGCATGTTTGCTACCAAATATTATCAAGATAAAGCTTTGTCTAAGAATTTTATCACTTTTCAAATAGTTTTTTGTTTACCTGCTGTCATTTTATTTAAGCAATCTTGTCCTCCTTTTCTCTTCTCGGACTTTGTCATTGTGCATGTAGTGAGTCACCGTCCTCCTCACTCACTCTGTTTTCCCAGTTTATGTGCAGGAATTGACTGATGATTAATGAAGATTGAGCAAATAGACTTTTGGTGTCTTGCTGAGGGACACATTGACAGAATACATATTGGCTACTGTAGGAAGTGAACTAGCAGCATAACCAATATGTGTTTTAAAAATCTTCACCCCTGTCTCTGAATTTAGCACCAAGAATCACAGGGAGATTTCTGTCTGCTGTCTTGGTTATGTGGCTCTGACCTTTGCACATATTTCTCCTGACTTTGCTTTTTACTTTTATTGTCTCTAAATATGTTTGCTCTGCATGAGCTCGTCATGTATGAAACTCAAAAGTGTACAAGACAAGATTTTCCAATTATGCGTTCAATTTCTTTTTTTATGTTTTATTTCATGCTTTTATTTTATTGCATGGTGGGTTTCAAATATTTGTATATGTTTTTGTGGGTGTTTTCACCAGCTCCTATTAGAATCTTCAAAATAGCAACATGTAAAATGCATATATTATGAAGGCCACGTCTCATCTCTAATTCTGTCTTTCCAGCCCACCAGGAAGGATCAGGCTGTGGCCCTGCTGGAGCTGCTGCTGAGGAAGGACAACAGGGCGTACATCTCCTTCTACAATGCCCTGGTCAAGGAGACGTACAATGATTTGGCTTGTCTGCTTTACGATGACCTACCGAGCACGTCACCTGATGCACATACAAGCTCCTCTGATGGCTGCACACATTATGGTGAGAAATGGGAGCTGTTGGTGTTTTTAACAGAAGGGAGAGAATAGAGGTTTGGAGGATGACGTGTTGTTGGTTGTGTGTGCGATTTTGATTAAACATCTTGGGTTATTACAGGAGCTCAATGCACCATGACATAAAAAGTATGTTGACAGGCGGCCTTACATCTGCAAAGCTCAATAAA
>JAVQJD010004686.1:0-10001 GCA_036023655.1 Nannoperca australis
TCATTGTTGCCCCTCTAGTGCACCTGTTGTTCATTTCATTAAAACCAAAGCAGCTGAAATTTGCTTCTGAAATATAGATAAGTGCCTGAACATTTAATGAAGTACTTGAGTAAATTGCCTCCTGTTGAATGACTGATCCAACATTTAATGTTTTGTTTTATTATTCAGTGCTGAGAAATGATGAAGCCTAACAACTCTGTCAATATTATAATTGCACATAAGAAAAATTACAAGCCACAAAGCCCAGTCTTTTATATATGTTACGATTTGCCACGAGGCAGCAGGAAAAAGCTCCAGAGAACAAGATGGGTTTATTAAAACATAAACAAAGGAGCTGGAGCAGGAGCGAAGGAACTGGTATATATACGAGGAAAACAAACGAGGGAATCAGACACAGGTGGGTGACGGGACACAGGTGAATGCAATTAACCAAGAAGGGAACCAGACAAAGAAAGAAAGGCAAAGGAACACATGAACACAAGCACAGACTACAAAATAATACAGGAAACAAAATCCAGAAATACACAAAGTCCAGGGATCATGACAATATAATAAGATACAGACCTAACTAATTGCTCTTTGAGCCAATTAAGGGCTTAATGTTGATTGGTTGAACAGTGTAGACCAGTGTTGCCTGTATCATCTAATTGGATATGATTGTATAAGAGTGTGGAATGGAATAAACTGTCGACATGACATGAAACAGACATGACGAATTATTTACAGGCTACACACAAAGCATTTATCGTTAAAGTCAAAGAATTTCTCGTAGGGTTTTTTTTTTTTCTTTTCGTGCGACGCTCAAGCGCAAAAATCGCGTTTGTTAGACTTGGGGCACACGAGGATCCGTAGTGTCGTCACGTTTTGGAAATTGTCAGAGTGGCAAGATGGCTACGGAGCCAAATAAGACTGAAATCCTTACAATTTTCAAAAGATTAAGATCCATTCCTACAAACAAGGTAACCGGAATGAGAAAAACCTCAGTTGTTCGTGTACAATGTTGTTTACGTGGCTTACATTGGCAGTTTGTCGGCTAACAGTTTTTTTTTATTTTAGCACGTAGCGCTTAGCTAGGCCTAGCTACACCATAGACACATACGGGCTACACAGTCAGAGAGCTAACGGGAGCTAACGCTGGCTAGCTTACCGGTAAATCAGTCAAACATAAAGGCCACGTATACGCTTTGTGTATGCTGAGGGACCTAAACGCTTAAGCTACACCACGTTTGGGGAAATAAAGGGATAACATGTTAACAGTTTGGACTAAGCTCTAGATACATCCACAATAAAACGCCGTGCAGTCAAAGATATTAACGTTACACATCTGAAGTCGTAACGTTTGACTGTACTGAACCATATGTTGCTAATGCTAGCTGTGGCTGATGTACAGTACCTGTAATTAGCACGGGATTTGAGCCATATGTTCAGTTTAATATACATTTACAGTAAATCCGTGTGATTATTACTTGTTTTTAACCGAGCTGGCTTCTTGTGTACCCATGCTAGGCCTGGAGACTTTATGCGGGACCCTCGATCATTTTCATGTGTTATTTTACTGAGGACAAGGGCTGAAATAACAGTGATTACTAATTATACATTCATTTGCCAATTAGTTTGGTGATCAATCGTTTAATTGTTTATTTTCAGTTTATATTCTCTATATTTCACCCAAAAGAGAAAAGCAGCAAAGATAATAAGATATTTGACAAATAACTTATATGTTGAATTAGTTTATAATTAACTTTACTAATCAGCTTTATTAGAGATGGGATTTCTCCACACTTCTCCATTTCCTCTGTGATATTAAGGTGGTTTGGTGTTTTAAATAGTGGCTGTTGTAACTGACTGTATGCAAATTATAACTATCATAATCTTAATGTGTTCATATTTATATAAACTGGTGCTGTAGTTTGACACGTGATGTGATTTTGTCTGTTCACTATAATGTTTCTGTGGTGATGCTTTTATAGGTGCAGAGTCATACGTAAAGTGAAACAAACCTTTAACACAGCAGACATTTCGTCACACACACTCGTAACGTGACTAATTGCTGCACTGCAATAACTGGATGGGAGACGTCATTAATGTCAGGATGTCTGCAGAAAGCTCTGTGATTAGAATTTATTTATTAAGATGATTTCTCTAATTGAGAAAATGATGGTCAGTTTAATCAATAATGAAAACAGCTGTTAGTTGCTACTCTGAATAAGAATAAAATGGACTTGACAGTATTCCTGCCAGGTGTAAGATAGAAGAGGATGCTAGTGCTACATCTTAAGCCCCGAATGTACTAAACATGTAATGTGACGCCCTCATTCTGAAAAAGACAATATTCCTACTAAGCAGTTTACAAGTCTCATGACAAGGAATATTAACGTCTTAACGACCCTTCCAGCGTTCGTACTCGTGGATCTCATTAATGTCTTAGTAACAAGGTGATGAAATGTTTCTGTGCAGGTATGTTTTGACTGTGCAGCCAAGAACCCCAGCTGGGCGAGCATCTCGTACGGGGTGTTCCTGTGCATCGACTGCTCGGGCATCCACCGCTCCCTGGGAGTGCACCTCAGCTTCATCAGGTGGGCTTCAGTGTCACCAGCTGCCCTGTGTCTCCGGGTGTTCCTGACATACTGTGTTCACATTCCTTATTCTTCCCTCTTCCCTTCAGGTCCACTGAGTTAGACTCTAACTGGAACTGGTTTCAGCTCCGATGTATGCAGGTTGGAGGCAATGTGAACGCGGTAAGTCCGGCTGACCGTTAAGGACTCGTGTGCAGTGTAACTAGATAGTCTTTCTTTGTATTTTGATGTAAAGCAATAACTCCCGTCCTCCTTCTGTCTGCAGACCGCGTTCTTCCGCCAGCACGGCTGCTCCACCAACGACACCAACGCCAAGTACAACAGTCGTGCAGCCCAGATGTACCGGGAGAAGATTCGGCAGCAAGCAAACGCTGCGTTGTCTAAATATGGAACAGATGTGAGTAAAAAAACACGTGGGAATCATATCGTGTAGCTGAAATTGTGCCACATTTGTGGATCGATGCAGACTTTTGAGTGCTATGTTTAGTTTAATATAAGCATGTAAACATCAAAGTGCACTCTCAGCTTTTGTTCTACGTCAGTCACCGTGTTTCCATTCAGTTGTCATGTTACATAAGAGATGTTATCTTGCATGATCAGTGTCCGAGCTGCGTAAGCAGATGTTGTTCAGAGTCCACGAGGTGTGTTGTGATCGCATCACCGGCAATATGTCAAAACCTCAAAGTCCGACTGGTTAAACGTCGTGTGTGAACACGCTCAACATGTCATTCCTCTCCTGGTTGCAGCTGTGGATCGACGCTCCTGTGGGAGGAACTCCTGCAGCTCCCGACAAGAAAGAGACAGACTTCTTTGCCGAACTGACACAGGTGTGTGTGTGTCCGTGTGTGTGTGTGTCCGTGTGTGTGTCCGTGTGTGTGTCCGTGTGTGTGTGTGTGTCCACACATCCAGCAACGTTAATAAGTGTCATTACTCTTATTTTCGATCCCCGACTGTGCAGAATAAAATTATAAATCTAAGAGCAATACACATAATAAAACAATATAATTAAATAAGATAAGAGTAATATAGTATTGTGCAAGATTAAAATAAGGTGCAAAAATGTTATTATACTATTTACAACCAACATGAATATTTACATTGTGCAGTAGTCCTAGAAAAGGGTCGGGGGTGTAGTGTGTAGTGCATGAGGTGATGCTGTTAAGGAGTCAGTGATATGAACACCATAATAGGCAAAGATTTGCTCAGTGGAAATGTTTGGTGTTGCTGTCTGAGCGAAAATGAAAGGTTCTTTATGAGAAGCTTGAACTCGTTTCAGCCTGTGAACGACTGGAGCGTGGCGCCGCCCGGCGAGCCGGAGCAGAACGGAGCCACCGTCACCTCGCAGCTGACGGACACCGCGGCCACAGGCCAGGATGACAACCGTTAGTAAAACAAGCCTGTGTGTCTTGAGCGTTGCATTGTGGGAAATGTAGGATCCAGCATTTTGAGTTTTAAAATGTCTGTGAATTGAAGTGAAGTGTCCTCCACGGTGGAGGCGTTGCAGGATTGTTATTATATTTCATGTGTCTGACATGTTGGTGTGCTCCTTTCTAGAGCCGGAGGAAGGACCCAGCATCGACGGGCTGAGCACATCTCCCAAAGCCTCCATGGGTGAGTCTGTTCTCATGATTCAGCCTCTGGGAGGAGAAAGCACTTTCCCTGCTCGTGTTTCACTCGTGTTCATTCAGAGGGTACAAACCTGCCTCAGTCGTGCTCTACAGCTGCAGCTCTGTACCTGTACAAAGTCAAAGTGTGTGTATATACACACACACACACACACACCTCACCTGTCCACCTGCAGAACACCATCGGAGGTCCAAACGTGATCAATTATGTCTACCTGGAATAAAAAGCAGATCTGGGAACAGGCAAAGGTTTGGTTTCTCCTGATACCCATGAACATCCACTACCTCATCCCGCCTTCTCAGAAAAGCATCTGGTCATTATTTCCTCAATTAATATTAATAATAAATGTACATTATAGCTTATCTCCTACAAAAAGATGCAATACAGTGTGCTTAACATGCAAGCAGCATCAGGGATGTAAAAGAAATCAAAGACGGATCGTAAACGTGAATAAATAATCGTTTGTATCAAATATTCACACGTTCAGAGTTGGACTTGCTTCTTGTGTAAAATGAGCTCCTTCTGTGTTTTGGATTATGGTATGTGGTGACGGCTTTGTCCCGTCGCGTAGAGGACTCCATGCGTTTGTCTTTACCGGACGGACGTCCACCCACAGGTGATCCGTGCGCTGGCAGACGCATGTCACGCTTCACTGACTCTCTGCTGAGCTTGTGGTGGTTGTGTGTTTCTCCTGGAGAGAAACCAGACGTCCAACACGTTGTTCTCAGTCGTGTGTGTGTGTGTGTGTGTGAGAGTCAGGATTAAAGGAATCTAAAGACGAATACCAACTAACACGTGTCCTGAGAGCTTGAAGGTTTCCGTCTGGCTGGTGATTTTTGTGAAACTCGGCCCAGTTTGACTTGTTTCTCTTCGCCTGGTGCGTTTTTATTTCTCAACATGATTCCAGGTGGTTCTCTGTAAAGAAACACTCTTCTAACAGATTGCCTCTTGTGTTTCAGACGTGAAGTCGTCCATCATTGGAAAGAAGAAGCCCATGGCGGCCAAGAAAGGAGTGAGTCCCACCTTGTGTTGATGGTCACTGTGCACTTTACACATCAGTCTGTGTTACTGCATAGCTGTTGGAGGTTTAGTTGCATTGTGGGTAATGTAGGCAGGTTTTAAGAAGAATATAAAAGCCATGAGTCCGACAACGTTAGAGTTCAGTGTTAAATATCTGCAGCACGCTTTTAAAAATCAAACACAAAACCTTGTTTTAAGACGTGAGAAAGCTTTAAATAATAACGAGTGTCTGACACGTTTTACCTGGTTATAAATGATTAGTTACTTCGATTCCTTCTCCCTGCGACTTGTGTTCATTCCAAAAGTTAAACAGCTGGACACAAGATGTCTCCTGCGTCCGACCTGCAGGTTGCACGTTGTTTCATCACTCTTGTGTGAGTTGCATGCTGGATTAGTTCTGCACCTGTTGGACTGAGGTTTAAGGTTTAAGAAGAGACTTCCTGCACGGTGAAGGTCGTGCAGCAGTCGAAGTGCCGAGGATGAACTTGAACTTTGCCTCTAACCCGTGCACCACGTTTCCCTCTGATGCAGCTCGGAGCAAAGAAAGGTCTCGGTGCCCAGAAGGTGAGCAGCAAGAGTTTCTCTGAGGTGGAGAAGCAGGCGCAAGTGGCGGAGAAGCAGAGGGAGGAGCAGGCTGCAGAGGCCAAGAAACAAGCCGAGGAGTCCATGTAAGGAAGTGACTATCTCTTTGTTCTCCAGTTAAAACAAGGATTCAGAGATTTAACGTGTGTTGGTTGGCTCCTGCAGCGTGACCTCCATGCGTTTGGCTTACAAAGAGCTGGAGATCGACAGGAAGGTGGAGGAGAAGAAGCTTCAGAACCTGGAAGGCAAGAAGAGGGAGCAGGCCGAGAGGTTGGGCATGGGCTTCGGCAACAGGAGGTAGAGTCACGTCGTCCGGAGCTCACGCTTTGTCTCGTGTCCAGGACACTTCCTGTCTTCAGCTCTCTGAACGTGTGCTTCCTGTTTCAGTGCCGTGTCGCACTCGGTGATGTCGGAGATGCAGGTGATTGAGCAGGAAACTCCTCTCTCCTCCAAGTCCTCCTCTCGCTCCAAACTGGACATGTTCGATGAGCCGGGTTTCACCTCTGGACCCCCAAAGTACGTGAGACCCCTGTTCAACATCCTGTTTACCTTCTGCTGGACGTTGTAGCAGCGACTCTGTTTCATGTTTCAGATACAAGGACAACCCGTTTACAGTGGGAGACGGTTTTGGGTCCCGGTGGGACACTGAGGGAGGGACCGCCTCCTTCACCACCTCCTGGGCTCTGGAGAAAGAGGACCCCAAAGAGGAGGTCACCATCTCTAGCATTCAGCCAATAGGAGAGAGGTATTTACCCACACAGGTTAGTCCTCTGCCCGCCGGGCCGGGCGCCGCTCTGACGTGTGGTTGTGTTTGATCCAGACTTCCCAGCAGAAGGAAAGCCGAGGCCTCAGCTCCGGCGTCGGAGTCCAGCGAGGCCCGGGAGAAGTTTGCCAACGCGAAGGCGATCTCTTCGGACATGTTCTTTGGTCGGGAGAGCAGCGCCGAGGTGACGGACCTCTTCTTCCTCACAGTTCTGTATTTAAAGAGTGAATGTGTCCGGAGAGGGTCGCGTGCTGTGTGTTGACTCCTCTTCCTTCTTCTCGCAGTACGATGCAAAGACACGGCTGGAGAACCTGTCTGGCAGCACCTCCATCAGCTCGGCAGACCTTTTTGGAGACGGCAGTGACCATAAAGGTAAGACCTGGACCCGGAGCATCTGTTGGACTATTTTCAGCGGCGGATGAATCCACATTGTGCTGTAGTGAGTGTTTGAGGCAGCAGGGCGGTGTGTGCGCCCCTCGGTTGGTTAACACTTGTATTGTTAGCAAACCGAGCGAGTTCAAACACAATACTAAGCCTGGGTTATACTGCAGAGCTCGGACAAATTATACTATACCCACGCATGCGCAGTTGGTGCTGTTGGTTCGCGGACGAGTCCGCGCGGTCATACTTGATTTCCCGGTACGCGGTCGTCCGCGCGGAGCCGTAGCGGACTGCTCTGATGACGCAAATGACGTAGTGCGCACACTAGCGGACAGTATAATACTGGCTTTACATTTCAGTGACGTTACACCTGTGATTGGCTTTGAAATGTCCCCACACACACACACACCTTGCGTCTGTCCTGCTTCCTGTGCTCTCAGGCAGGGCGACAGGCTTCGATAGCGTGCTCCCCTCCGGCCCGGACATCGCACAGTTCAAACAGGGAGTGAAGACGGTAGCGGGCAAGATGGCCGTCCTCGCCAACGGTGTCATGAACACCATCCAGGTGAGTCATCGGCCGAGGTGACGAGTTGCAGGGAGCGAGTCGGCGTCTTCATCTACACAAACGTTTGCTCTTCTTCCTCAGGATCGCTACGGCTCCTACTGACCCGGCCCCCGACACCAGCACCAACCTGTGGAACGACGTGTTAAAGCAACGCCGGCGTGCAGCCAGACTCCGGCGTCTGGGGCGGAGCAGACGGGACGAGAGGGAGGCGGGACACAAAGGATTGCATGGGGACAGAGAAGTCCTCCCTCTCGCTCGTCCTCTTCTACAGACAGTCTTCTCTCATTCTCATCGGCAGACTCTTGAGTTTTATTTTTAATAAAGGAAACCATCGGCAGGTAGAATCTGTTTTTCTAAAGAGTTCAGTTGTAATTTCTTTGTCTTAGTTTTCAAAATGACGTCAGATTTAATTCTGTATTTTATTCCTTACACATAAATCAATGTCATCATAGCATCAAAATACTTCATGCTTAAGTCTTTGTTTGTTTTATTGTAATAAAAGAAACACGTGCAGTATATATATATATATATATATATATATTTTCAACGATGTCAGAGTTCAGTAGAGTTTTATGGTTTCATGAAGCACGACACCAACTGTCCGGGCCGTTTCTTGCCGTTTGTGAGCTTCGGAGTTTCGCATTTCTGTCTGAGTGACAGTAAATAACCTGAAACATCTGGAGCATCAAACATCTGATGTCCTCGTTGATGTGGTTATTTATTATCTGTCTCTTTTTTAAACCAGAGAGCGAGCAGACTTAAGACACGCTGCGGGGGAATTGGAGATTTTAAATCAGGGATTAAACCCAAATGAGCACAAAGTGTCATTTAAAGTATGTAGATGAGTTCTGATGGACGTCAGACAGAACATGCGGAGTCCCGGCTCATCAAACGAAGACACGGCTCCGTCTCACTGGTTCAATCTGAAGTCTGTCCATGTTCCTCAGCTCTTCTTTTTCCTCTCAGCAGTTTGAGCTTTTATTTTGAAAGGCTGACGTTTTCAGTTGACATCTTTTTCTCCTGGTTGTGCCGAGTCTAAATGTTTTTAACTGAAAAATGGAATTTCCGGGGCAGGCAGCATGCAAGTGAATGCATCACAGCCTGGTCCCCTGAGCTGCGAGCTGCCGGCAGACTTCACATTCAGCAGGTCAGACTCTGGAGAGCCGTGGGAGATGTTGATAGGTCCGTGTCATGGCCACGTCTGTGTGTCCCACCCGCTGATAAACTCTCCAAAATAAAAATAAAAAGTAACAAACGTGGACAGAAATGATGAAACAAACTATTTATTTGTAGGCTACAAAAAAACTTATCCAGTATGTTAATAAAGATTTAAAACCCAACCTCTGGCTTGTTCTGTCTCTCACACACACACACACCGCTTTAAAGCTTATTTACAGTAGTTGTGTGTGCAACACTGCATTTTATTGCTATATCTGATGTTTTTTAAATGTGGTCAAATTCACATCAATAATAACAACATGGAGGCCACTGACGTCGGTGCTCACGGCTTCATTTAGAAGTGCAGTGAATTGACGAGCAGATGATCACGAGAGGAGACCGAGAGCCACACTTTACACCGGCAGTGAGACCAAACCAACTCAGACCTGTATCTGATGTAGGACCACGTGTGTGATTCGTTCTGTTCAGTTAAATAAGCCAATCTGAGTGGTGAAGTAGGCCACTGCAGCCTGAACGCAGCACTGCCAGGGACTTTGACAAGAATTAAATCATAAAATACAACAACATTGCACACATTTTGCCCCACACACACACACACACTCTCTCTCTCCAGATATCTATATATATGTGGATGTGTGGAAATAAACCTGCAGGAAAAAGAATCAGCTGCTTCCTGAACATCAGGTCGGTTTTATAGCTGAAATCATCTCAAAATCAAGAGAATTGTGTTACTAAGAAGGTCCTCTGTCAGTCACGTGGCCATTGTTTCCACTTCATTTTGTCAGATTTTTATGTGGGGGGGGGGGCTAGTGTTTCTGTCCCGGGGCCCGATGGGTCCCGACAGGGCCCGGGGGGTCCTTCCTTGTTGCCTTGCAAACATGAAAGCTCCAGGTTTTTATCCCCAGTTGTAGAAGTAGATCTTTTGCCAGCTGGGGAGGTAATCCATCAGAGGGCCTGGACAGACAGACAGCATCACAATGATCTGATCACGAACTGATACGAAAACAGCATTTTCTATTAATACACACTCCGTATATCCACCGTTCATTAAACATCATCCTTATTAAAGCCAGACTGTAACTTCTAGATAGATACGCTGACTTTTAATTACTTAATCAAGCCTATTTTATTCATATAGCACGTTTAACCAACGACACCAGTTAACCAATTAACACACAGCACAGTCATCGCTCTCCGTCCTCTCTGTCGCATGAAGGAGCCTCCATGTTTCTTCAGTCTGTAGCAAACAACAGAAACCAGCCTACAAGCTGCTGTGTGGTGGGACGCAGCACCACCAGGCTGAAGAACA